>VRMD01000192.1:0-35372 GCA_009872375.1 Sminthurides bifidus
TATTAATTTATGGAAATTAAGCCGAGCCAAGTACGAAGAACATTGCAACGGCTTGGAAATCCGAAAGTTCGTGCTAAACTTCAGAACTGACGACATTACAGAACTGAGTCAAGAATTAGAAATATGTTTTCCCATTACAGACCGGAGTTACCACTTGTGTCGTTCTTGCCTTGCTGGCTCTATTTGCTGCCACGCATGGAACAGGTCATGGATGGGGCCACAAAGAACCTCATGTAAGCCAATCGTTGTGAAAAACTCATTTTACCTTTGAAATTGCGCATGAAAACTATATTTAGTGCGATTCATTTCAAACAAACATCCTTACTGTTTTAGCACGAACCTAAATACGGCTACAATTACGGAGTGAAGGACGCCCATACAGGGGATGTCAAGAACGCTTACGAGGTCCGCCAAGGAGGATGGGCTAAAGGGAGCTACTCTCTTCTTCAACCTGATGGTGTCTTCCGTACTGTGAACTACGTTGCCGACCCTTGGAATGGGTTCCGTGCCACCGTGCACAATCAAGCTGGTTGGGCTCACAAAGGCCATGGATGGAGTCCATAAAGAGTTTCCTCTTGCGCTGTGATGAGATACTCTCGGTGTGATTACTAGATTGCAAACGTTTTTGTTCCAATTCCTGTTTAGGTTTATCTGGTACAAATCCTTGCCGCATTCCATGATGATGCAAAAATTTTATTGGAATTCAAAATTTCATGCGGCAATCGCTTTAAGGGCTGCTTGAAACCACATTCAAATAAACTGCTCAGAAAACAAATTTTGTGCTACAGCTGAGTTTTCAGTTTCTGCCAATCCGTTTCGGCGAATCATTTTGATAGCACCATCAGCCATCAGATCAACGCCTGCAGTTTAAGAAAGATGCATTCCATGATTGCACTATAAGTATTTTGTTTGCTCTCATACTGTATGATTTAATTTCCCTTTGCAAAATGAAACATGTGCATCAAAGATGGCATTCGATCTTTGCACGAAAGTCTTTACCTCGTGTACTTTAACTTCGTCGTCAGTATCATGCCGCAACTGATTGTGTTAGGATGTGGGTACTCGGTCCAAAAGTTCATGCTAGAAATATTCTAATGTGGTGTACAGGGTGAAATCGAACGATGATAGTTTGATGATAGCTACAAACCTGCTACAGCGGAGGCAAAAACTTTGGAGTCACACAAGCTGATCAGGCATAAGATATAAAAAAGTTGTTTTACTTGAACATATACATAGGTAAGACTCCAATAGTGCTCGTCACACATAAAACGCGCATGCAACGGCTGCCTTGTTTACTGCTGAGCTAAGGTTAAATGAATTGAAGTTTTCAAGTATTGTGTGTTCCGCCATCGGTTTCATTGGTGTAACGACGATGTAGAACTTCAATTAAAGAACTTCGTTCTTAAAAAGTAGCTAACATTTAAAATCACAGCGCATAAGTCAGATTGCTTTGATGGAGCAAAGCATCCCGTTTAGTCTAAATAATCCAAATCCTCTGAAATCCCAAAGTGCTTATTAATCGCAGCCTCCTCTTGATTGAACTTCGACGTCATCCATGAGCGCACAGAGAAAATGTTATCAGTCCAACGATTTGCTGCATCTTTGAAAATCTGAAAATTGCGGATTAAATATATAATTGCAGCATGAACAGCAATGCTTGCTGTCATTGCAAAGATTTTTTATGATTGAGCTACTTTTCGAAAATATGTGCTAATTACCTGAATTTCTTTCTTTTCTCTTCCGATCAAGTCTGGATCGTAGTCTTTGTAATCCGATATTTTCTCTTCCAATTGTAATTTGCGTTCTTGCAACTCTGAGATCTTGGCCAGCAAAATACTGTTTTCCTCAGGATCGTCTGTTTTGCGGAGATTTTGTGCTTGCTCTAATGACTTTTCCATTTGAATCCTGCTCTCCTTCACTTTTTCCAATTTCTCTTCTAGATCAGCAAGGCGTTTCTTTTTTATTTGGGCGGCTTTACTAGAAACATTAACATCCGCTTAAACTAAAATTTTCAAAGATTGCATGCGACCAATGCAAATCATAACACCACTTACCTTGGCAAAGCCCAGTAGTAGATGGAGGTACCAATTTTGTCGCTATCAACATACCCGTCATCTACCAACGACTGGAGTATGTCCTTCACGGTTTGTAAAACAATGCCTTTGTCTTTCGAGGCAATTTTCTCGATTTCCTGTGTAAGAAAATGCAAATCGTAAATATCTTTTACTGCCTTTATAAAGAGACAACAACTTGAACATACATATAATGAGTGATGCACACAGATTTTACCTTCAAGTTGTAGAATGTTTTAGATTCGTAAAAAATCTCTAACATTCGAGTTCGTTTTTCCTCAACGCTTAATCCTTTTCTACGAGACATTTTCGCTGAATTTACTTTGGAGAAGTAGATTTTCCTCTAAAACGCCAAAATCCTCTCCACTATATCCACTCGCTGCGTAGATTTTTAGAGAGAAGATATGATATGCACTTATGTGACTCAACAATTAATAAAATGTTTATTGCGAGGGCACTTCAGTTTTTCTTCTTAACCAAAGAAAAATAGATTTGATGAGCGTTGACGTTGACACATCATTAGTAAATGACGCAATAAACATTGTCATGCACGTGAAAACCTTTACCAAAGGCCGTTTTCGCGCCTACCGAAATCCATTTGGCCGCCGGAATAAAATGTTGGTCTTTAATCTGCTAACTTAGCGTCCTCAGAAGTATACTGCCAGAAAGAAAGATGCAAGGTTCGTCGTGCAGCATTTTAAAGCAAAGCAGGTACTTATTATTCCTATATCAGCAGTGCTGGTACTGATATAATTTTAGCGACTTTTTGAGGTAAAAACGAGTATTTAAATATTTTTGAAAATAACTGGGCGTAAAGCCATTCTTATTCCAATGGCTGGCAAACATTTATCATAATCAGGTGGGATAAGTATTATATTATACCCGATGTAGTTACAATCTTCGCTCCAGATAAATTATTGGAATTTTGCTAAACTTTAAATCATTAATAAGCCAAGGTTCAGAACAAGTGTCAGCATCACAGACTTCCTCATTAATTTGTTAGGTGGCGGAGACATTGACAAGACTAATTTGTTTAAGATGTGACACATTTCTTAGCAAATAGCTCCCTCAGTAGCTTGCAGTGTGATAGCAAGAATGATAATCCACTCAACATTAACGATGGAGAAAATACATTGTCAAAGAATTAATTGGGGAAGGTTCCTTCGGTCGGGTTTTTGAAGGTATCAGTAAAATTACAAAGGAACGCGTCGCCCTCAAACTTATATCTAAGGTCAGTGCTTTAGGAATTTTCATTCAAATTAACAGATGTCTGCTAAATCCGATTTTATATCAAAAATCTTACTATTACAGTCAACCAGGACACCTGCGGAACTGGAGCAGTTCAGGCATGAATGCGTGATTCAGGAAGGTCTCAAACATGCTAACATTGTATCCATGCTTGATCATGTTGAAACTCCGGATCACGTAAGCTGTTAAGACTCAAGTACTATACGATAACTCGGTTTGATTTTCTCGGATTAACTTTTCTTACTCATGTTGCAGATAATTGTCGTGACAGAGTTGGCTCGTGGAGATCTTGCGGGATTGCTGAGGGAAAAAGGACAACTACCCGTACTAAAAATGCAATATATTGCAATTCAACTAGTTCAGGCGTTGCTTTACTTGCATGAGCGTCGAATTCTCCATCGCGACATTAAGCCTCAAAATGTCCTCATTGGTTATGACAACGCTGCCAAGTTGTGTGATTTTGGATTCGCCAAGACAATGGCGGTGGACATTTATGTACTGACTTCAGTGAAGGGAACTCCTTTGTACATGGCGCCTGAAATCATTAATCGGGAACCTTACGATCACAATGCGGACATATGGTATATTTCAGTATTCATTCACCAAACATATGAGTGAAACAGAATTCAAATAGCCAATATTCTGCTTTTGTTTTTTAAAGGTCTTTAGGCTGCATATTGTACGAAATAGTTGTTGGTCACCCTCCGTTTTGCTCTTCGGAATTGTTTGTGCTCATCGATAGAATTCAAAAGAACGAAGTCTTTTGGCCTACGTTTTTAACTGGAGAGGCCAAATCCTTTTTGCAGGTACGAACTGGCTTGTATTGAACTGTTTATGTGGTTATCACTTCCTTGTGTAGTGTTTTTGGCTCATCTAATTATTAATTCCCATCTTAGGGACTCCTTGAAAAAAATCCCAAAAATCGGTTAAGTTGGGGGAAACTGGAGAAGCATGCTTTTTTGCGGGATTGCTGGCTTTTCGAGCAACAGGAAGGGAATAATAACTTTCCATTGACTAAAGTGTTAAGTCCATCTCAAGAGAGATTAAAGGAAGAACAGAAAGCACAGCTAAGACGTAAATATGATGGACCATCAAGGTATTTTCTCACTCCTTATGTCAAGTTTCAAAGCTAACTCTAAAGACCTAAACTTAGCCTTTTTGGATTACTTGCAGGAGACTCAGAAAAACGATTAAAGTCGGGGAAGATGCAAGGCGAAATGTGAATGTAAATGCTCAAGATGTCGGTAGGGATCAATTAAAACGTTCTCCGACGCATTTTAAAACTACTGCTGAGCCTCAAAATACTCCAAAAAGAGGAATACCTTTGCTATCACCGAGCAATAACACTAAATACGATTGTGATAAGTCCGACAATGAATCTGTGTCCTCTTATGAAACGATGTCGTCTTCCAGTAGTTCAAAATCTTGCAGTAGTGATGATGAGAAGACAGTAATAATGCAAGGAAATTCGGGCGATTGTAAGACAACAGTCAATGGCAACAATTCTAAATATCGTAATAGTTCACCAACTGCTCAGTTGGAAGCAGCAATGGAAGAACTTAATCTTGGCAAGGATGGCAAATTCCATGGTTCTTGCTCATTGTGGAAAAGTCAGCCATCACCAGCATCACATGCATCAAGCACGGATGCCCAGCCAATACAAAACGAAGAATGGATTTATTTCGTGACTAAGACAATGAAAGAGGCCCAAGAAGCTCCCCAGACTTTATGCGAGAAACACTTTCTGCATTTACTAGTGGCGCCGTTACGAAATTATCACGCTGATTCAACTGTAGTGGAAAAGATAGCAGTCTTGCTAGCCATGCCGTTTCCTCTACTACAGCATGACCGAGTGCAATTGACTACGTTGGAAAACTTGTACCACGAATCCAAGGTGCTCCCTAACCTATTGCGATCTTGTCAACTCATTGTAAAACGGAAAATCGACAAAATGTCGTCAAGTTTTAGTGCAAGAAGAAAGAAGCTTGAAATTGCATCAATTCTCGATGATGAAGATTTAGAAGGACTGGATAAATGCATGAGGCTGATCACATTTTTGTCTCATGCAGAGAAAAAATTTATTTCTCAATTGTGCGAAAGCATACGCCTTTTGCAAGCCATCCCTCTGTTACTAATGTTCCTTACTCTGCACACTAGGCGAGTCAGAATAACAATTGATACGCTTAGCATTTTGTGTCAGTTCTTGCGAACAGAAAGTGCCATTTTGAACGGACTACCAGCTAATGCTCAAGTCGTGGAATGCCTTATCTTGGGTAAGAGTTAGTCAATTCTTGATATTATGGTCCATATGTACTCATTCACAGACTTACCAGATGCTTTATCTTGATAGGTTTGCAAAAGGTAAACAACGAAGACCTTTTAAGGTTGCTGTCACATTCAGACCCGACAGTGCAGTCAAAGACGCTGAGGTTGTGTGCTCACGCGATTTCGCAATCAGCTGAAATAAGAGACAAGTGTATTGTTCCAAAAATTAACACGATTTCCAGTATTCTTTTGGATGCTCGCGATAGCTCTCACGAATCAGTGAAGCAGGTATGTGGAGTCACACACCCTTTTGGAAGGTCGTAATTGTTTTAATAAGTAATGCATATATTACCGACCGAAAAGGTGTTTGATTACGTGATTTTTGTTATCCTTTGAAATTTAGGCTGCTGAATTCTTTAAGAAGAAAGTTGATCTCGTTTTAAGCTCACACGCCAGTACAGAAGCAATCCGTTCAAACAATCCTGGTCCCAGCACAAGCTGTGAAGATACAGTCGTTTCGCAATAAATTAAGACTGAAGTTCCATTTTGTTTAGATTACCGAAGCTGCCTCGGATAAATTTAAACTGATAAAGCTGTCGACTGTACGACAGTTCATTGGACTACTATATTGCGTTTGCATATTATGAACGCGAAGGATTTTTTCGTTACATTTTGTACTGCAATGGTTAGCTTCGGTATTTAAAACACTTTTTGTCTCAATAGTAGTTTTGTATTTGACACTGACTTCCTATTAAACTTACTATTGCATTCAGATTTGTTGTTTTTCCGAAAGCTTTATTGTTTCTCCACCTTTAATGGTGCATATTCGAATCAAAAAAATGAGTAATGGAGCCGTTATTTTTATTATGCCCTAAAGTTGAGGTAAGATTTTTTCCATACTGCTTGATTGTTCGAATAATTTATTGACGGTGAAATGTGACTATCGCCAAAGTAGAGATTAGGTACTGTTTCTCATAACAACCAACAAATTTTTAACATACCGAAACCCGAACAACGAGCAGCATTCAATCGCGAGGGATTCAACCTCCGTAATGAAAATGAACTGGATCAGGTGCACCCGTTCAGTAAAAACTCCGGTGTCGGTGACTCTATAAAATCTATGAGCTTGCCTTAGAAAGCTTGAAATCTCTCCCTCAGGAAATCTCAAAACGCTTAGTTGTGACCGTTTCCATGGTATCCATGAGCACCTCCTCATTTTTCACGTAGTCAAAGAGCAGCATGTGTTCTTAACGTTAAACAAGCAAGAAGATTGCCCACCATATGCAGTGATTATCGAGTGTCCTAATGTCAAGCACAAAGTGAATAACAAGCTGACCTAATCCGAACAGGTTCAGGCAATTTTGTTCATAAATTAAAAAATCGTTAAAGCAGACATGGCTGACAACAGCAGTAATGACGACGGCTGGGTTTTCGACAGCCTAGTAAACTTTCTTCATGGGCCAGTCTGGAAGCTCCCCGTAATGGGGTTTATTGAGGAAAAATCAGTTGGTAAGATCTAACAGTTGCAGTTTCGCTGCACTTGTCAATGCTGACCAGTAAACAGAGATCAATGAAAGCTCATTAAAGTGTAATTATACGGTGATTTATTATTAGTTTTCGATCCGGACAGCTACAATAACATGACCGATGAGAAGGAAGATGAGTACCGCAGCATCCACGAAGAATACAAAGCATTGGTAGACTACATGCTAACGAATTTCATGGAGGATATCCAAGTTAGCCCCGAACAAGTCGAAGACGCTTGCCGAATTCGCGAGCAAACAAACAAAGTCAACAACCTACCAGAAAGTCACATTACCAAGGTATACTAGTCATGATTCATGCTCTGTGTATGCTTTACAGCTTTGTGAATCAGCTCAAAAATATACAACTTAAATTTTAGGTTGCTTTAGAACAACTATGGGCTGCTGAGGACTTTGGAGCCTTTCGGAGACTAATGACTCGAAAAAATATTGACTTGCAACTGCAGTCATTAGAACTTCTGGTGGCAAAGTATGGAATACTGTCACCATCATTGAGGCCTCCAAACACGGACGAGGATGAATTGGGGGATCCAAATGCCGAAGAGGATTTTCTTCAAGTGGTAATAAGGTATACAGAACCTGATGCAATTTTCCAATCGTCATTACTCACATTGTCAAAGAATCGTCCTGCTTTATGTGATACTCCAACGTGTTCCCAATCGGTGACTGCAGATGAAAAATGCCATAGCAAAAGTATTCAGTCCAAACGAAGAACATGTATGGGAAAATCTTTAACGCAACCTCACGAATTCGTTGGAAATTTCCCTGATTCACGTACAAAAGTTGCGCAACAAAAATCTCTCCCAGGAGACTGCACACACACTGTAGAAATTTCCCCTCAAAACCAGGATAGGTCACCCGTACAAGAAATAAGTTCTCCAGTTTATGTATCTCCTCTTGTAACTGTTGTATCTGTTCACGAAGAATGTAGAAGTTCACCGTCTAACGAACCTGATTGGTAAGATTTGCACAAATTGTCAAGCCAAACTTTGTCTTTCAGCTTTGTAAATCCGTCTCACGCTTTCTCCATGCTATCACACGCATGCCAGGTGTACTTGAAAGGATTTCTTTACACATGTGAGCTAATTTACACTCGGTTATGTTTTCTTCCTAGTCAAATCATGCAGCAGGAGGAGGAAGAAATGCAACAGTTCAAGCCAGTAACGATTGCTTCACAACCTGACAGCGATATAGAACCGAAATCTGAAAATGAAGATAAGTCAACCCCTCAAATCAACGTTCATGCGGTCGATTCAGCTATGGAAAAATCTGATCAAGCTGCCCTATCCAAAAAAGATGGCTCAGAAGGAGCTGAAATCGCTAGTTCTGCGCCCGAACAACACAGAATACTTAGCGCTGTTCGCCGAGCTCTCGATATGCCTCCGGAGTCTGCAGAATCTGATGTAGATCCTTCAACCCTGGTAATTAATTACGCCTTTCATAAATCGGAAAGCTTGATCGATCAATTCGGTCAAACTCTTGCAGCAGCCTGCTGAGCTATCTTGCTTTTCATTTTCCTGTAGGAACTCCTTTCAAATCACAAGGGTAGCCCAGAAGAGGTGGAGCGGCGTCGGGAGTACTTGAAGTCCCAAAGAGATAAATTAATAGCTATGAAGAAGCGTGAGCGCCAAAAACAGTTTCACAGCATCGACGTACAACCTGGACTAGGACGATCCGATAGTGTCAAAGGTACAACGTCTATCCGACCTAAATCAGCAAAAGCTGCACAAATAGCTGTCAACTCTCCGGAAAGCGTCATTGCTGCAGGTACAACGGAGAAGTCGCTTCAAGCTCGTCGTGCTTTGGCTCAGCGGCTTCGTCAAGAGTTGTTGGTGGAGAAATGATTTATGGCCCCTTGTCTTTTTGCGCGTAGCCATCAACTTCATGCACTCTGGCTCTTTGACAACGCATTGAATATTAATGAAATGCAACATGTCGTGCTGCACTTCCGCCATTAATTGCTTGCATACAAATAGTGAATTAGAGGCTCCAACATAGAAAGTACATAGTGTAATGAGCTACTTCTTCTCTTCCTTCTCTAGCTTATGTCTCGGCATTGTAGAGTAAACGTATTACTCTTTGTGTCAATTACTTTAAAAGTTTATCCTTGAGATTTTTACGTTACCACCTAATACCCAATGACAACGGCCCTTCAGTAGCACACATTTTGGCGTCCCCTTGTTAAAACCTAGCAAACCAATGAAGACGATAATGCGCCATGCATTACTGACTTCAAACTCACCGAAGCCTTGCGTAATCCTTTCGTCGGTGGCAAGATCATACAAATCTAACCTTGCACGTTCTGGTCACCGCCACTATCTATTTCAATCTCGTACAGTTGAAAACCAGCATGATAGTTGGGCGCATTCGGTCGCGTTTTCTGTGTTCCTTGGATTATATTCTCTCGCGATGAAATAAAAGCTAGATTACTTGTAAGAGTTCGCTCTTCTAAACATTTCGTTGTAAGCTGCAAGTTTCAGACTCCAGTGTTTGAAACTTATTAGTTCAATCCGGAGTCTTGACAACGCTCACACTTTATTATTATGTATTCTAAAACATAAGTTTGTTTACTAAATCTCACGAGCAAGATAACCCTGCTTGAAGCGAGTAGTTTTGGCAACACTGCAAATCCTCATGCTGAAAACGACAGGGAACAAACCACATGTGATTTCATTACAAGCTTAAGCTCGTCCTTATCAGCAAATAATTAGCCAATACAACTGACCGCACATCTGCAACCGTGTTGGCCACAGAAGTCAGGATTGCAGCTACGCAGTCTTTCTTTGTAGATCAGCCACAATTAAGAAACAGCATTGTTTTATTCATCTGATAATTCGGATTAGTTGCGATTTCCTTTTCGTCTCTTCTACGAAGTAACAAAGAACTCGATCAGATATGAAAAGAAAGGCAAAATCATAGCCTCATGTCAACAGTCCCCATGGCGTATAAGATCGACTCGAGTGCAATCACCTCTAATAAGTTTGCATATGCTGCACGTGCAGCATTGCATGGATTGCATTCTTATTATTGCATAGCTTGTTACGTAGCTCCATCGCAGAAAAAGATATGGAGACCAGACCGACACTACATAAAAAACGTTTCTCTCATCAGTTACCAAGCAACTGTGGGACTTGCACTTGGTTGCCACGTCTTGACTGCATTAAGGTTGGAGATTGCAAAGAAAAATTCAAAAATTCAACTTGAGCCCATTCCTCGTTCTTGCAAAATTCTGTGGATAGAACTAAGGCAATTACAGCTCGTGGGGAGACCGTTTCATGCGTCATTCACCAACGCAATTCATGTAATCTAAAACAAGGCGGTAGACAGGCAAGTCAATCCCATAGTACTGTGTGAAATTACATTATGACTGATGCGTACTAGCCATTACTCTCCTCCGGCCTGGCCTGGATGTAACCAAGGGCTGGGTCTGAAAGAGTGCATGTTTCTTGGGTACAAAATTGACTGTAGGGCACATAGCACGGACACTAGAGAAGAAGTCAGGAGAGCATGCATAGGGAAGGTAAATTCTCCTGCCTCTTTCACTACTCCACTGTGTAGAATGTAGCGCGTGCTGCGAATACTGGCTGATATCGTCACCGCTCATTGCAAAGCATGGTCTTCTTTGGGAAAGAAGTGTAGAACCCTAAAGAGGAAAATCGTCTGTGGGAAAAGTAGTGCAAAATTAAATATAGCATGTGTGTAAAGTGCTTCTGCGCGCGCTGACTTATCGCGAAAATATTCGCGAGCTTTTTGGTGACTTTGAATGAAAAAACCTACAACTTATTCCTTTATTAATACTACCAATACCAATCAAGTCATTAGTGTTGACGTTTCTTTGTGCTAAAGTAGTATAAAGAATTAAAAACGTCATCCTTTTGTCCAGTGTTAGCTTTTCAAGATAGAGACAATCTAATACAATCAATAGAAATACACGAATAAAGTCCATCTAATTGTAGTCTGGGTATAATCAGTCCAAAATAGTCGATAGAACTAGTAACACAATTGAGTCAACTGCCAGGACTTGTACTGACATTTTACTGAAGTTCAACTGTACTTAACTTTAAAAGTTACTAAAAACCAACTCCGTTAATTCACCTTAATCAATTGAGTAAAGACACGGCGACAACTGTCAAAGAATCGAATTAATAGCAACCTCGTGTTACAAATTGTCCGATCCACTGCAAGAACTGCTTACAAAAGTGTGAAACGCTGCGTGTTTGTAAATCGAAATTTGACGGAGAGCGCTAATATCGCCAAACGAGAGTGTTAATTGTATCATCTTCGTATATCATTGTCGGTGCTAGTTGTGAGTGTGCTTTAGTTTGGTGCTTGAAGGTGCTTATGTATGATGATTTGAGCCCTTGAAGGCTCTTGTACTTTGGTCCAAGTCTTGAATGCGCCAAATAGTCTCGCTTGTCAGACACAAATCTACATAGGGCTGTCGTTGTCGCTAACTCGTCTTATTCTGAAAGGTGAGTCAAAACTCGTAAGCTACTAATGATCCTATTTGCGTAATTATTTCCTGACGTCTCGAAGAATGACATCCTTTGCAGCATTGACTTGTAGTCTTGATAGGCGCGCTGCTGGGATAATGGGAAGTTACCAACTATTTCTGTTTAACGGGTTTTTTTCCAAGTTCCTGGAAGGGCGTGCTTCCTGATAAAAGGGTTCTGTAGCCCTGTCAGAATCCGTTTCATAATGACACCATTGCGAAAGAAAGCTTTTTGCTGGAAATATGTAGGTTGTATCTGGTGTACATGAAAGTCATGTATCTTTGTAGGTGAAGACTTTAGAACCAAGTTGTCAGAGGATAGCGCAAGAACTGTTTCACGTCAGTTTCATATAATCTTGTAATATGAATTCATTACTCGTAGCCCGGTCCATGGGAAAGAGTCAAAGCCGAATTTCGTATCAGGTATTAAGTGTGCTGTGAGCGCTATTGGTGGAATCGCCGCAGCAGCTGCTTTTCACTAATGAAATTCTGTTAATAGCACAAGAGTCAGTAGAGGACGTATACATCTCTTGGGCTTGTAGCATCGAGATAAACTCAACAGTGAGCTCTGTTTGGTTTAGTAATGAAAGAAGTTGAGACTTTTCAAACTGTATACTTGTTTGTCATACTTTATTTAGCTTTGATAACAGATGTCCATAGGCAGATGTCAAAATTGGTAGAAGAAAGGACCTGGTAACTTTCGTAGTATTTCACGAGGCAAGAACCAAGTAATAATCAACATAGCTGCAAAAATGGGTTGCGGCATGAGGAAAATGTAAGACATAAGGCACGAGAATCCCGCTTGTTGCCAAATTGTAAATATGCAGCCGCAAACTTTGGGTACTTTGCAGGTACCCGCACCTGTAGTTCAAGAAAGTTAATAAAACTAGGCTGAAGATAACGAGTTGGTAACAACTTTTTCTTTGACAAGCATCTAATGCTGAGGCCAGGGAGGAAATGGAGTAAGTCGCTAAAATGTAGATGATAGGCTGATAAAGCATTCATTTCGTGCAAACTTGAAAAGGTGCTCTTCTCGAGCTATTAGTTAGTAAGAGTAGCGGAGTAAGTTATGACTGAATTGGCATGGGGCAGTACCACTGCACTGTCTTTTTCCATTAGTTACGCAATGCCGTGTAGGACTAGCGATGTACTAGTTTAATACGACAAAACCTGACTGATGGAAAACTTTACCAGGCCATATTCATTTTCTTTTAGGCATATTGGCTCAACTGTGAGCTACTTCAGCCTGAGAGCCAGGTGACATTCACCTACATCCAGCATAAGACGAAGAGGACGAGCTAACAATCCTTTGGTGGTACATGCATGTACAACTTGAGAAAATTAACGTCACTGACGAAGCCCTTGAGGTGCAGATGTTGCTGTAGAGGCTAGACAAGAAAGCGCCTTTACATCGTTTGCTCATCATACAAGCCACGTTTGAGACTGCAGCGACAGCAAGCCAAAAACTGGGTGAATTCGGGAAGCAGCCAAATACTTTGCCATCTTAATATCTTATTACAAGCCCTCTCCTATGCGGTCGCTGTTGTCTGACCTATCCTCGACGTGATCCTCGCATGCGAAGACAACGAAAATTGTTCTACATATCTGTGATTGTATCAGAGTTACCTCTACACTAACGGTGTACAAATAAGTCTTTCTGCATTATCCTCTCTACGAATATGCGGTGACTTTAAGTGCTCACGAACAGCTTCCGGTTATCGTAGCGAATATTTCAATCTTGTAAGTTTTCTCCTCAAATTGCAAGTCTTTACTGCATTCAACCAAAGCCATGGAGCTGAATTACGAAGAGCTTGGAATCGTCAAGTGGTCCCAAATGGATCTTAGTGACGTAGAACTGAACTTGAAAGCATACACCACCAAACATTTTTCTACAAGTCCTTTTCATATTGATCCTGTCATTAACAGCCGTGTGGCATTGTGGTAAGTCTTAGTAGCTTTGTCGGCATTGGTTCAAGATTCTTTACTTTATGCATGTGTGCAAAAGTCGTTCCATCAAGTTGTGCCCTGAAATAATCTAAGGAACTGAAATCTCTAGGTTTGGAAACCCGTTCTCTCTTTGCATTGATGGAATCACTGCTACTGCAAACGAAACTCTTTCGGAAATTTCTGCGGACGTTTTACAACGTACAGGCGATTCGTACTTATCTGCTGCAAGGAATCAACTACGCTCAATGAGAACGGGAGAAGCAAGAATAGGCCCATCTCACCCAAATCTACCTTGCCGGCATTTAATTTTAACAGTTAGTCCACGATTCTCTGAGAAATACAAGACTGCGGCGGAAACAGCTCTCTTTAGTTGCTACAACAGTGTTTTAGAGGTAAGCTTTTTTTGACCACATAGGTTGAAAACTGTATGAATATATTAGAAATTTAAACTATCGTAGCTGTTCAGGGGAATTCTTGTGCAAATCTGAAGCTTAGGAAACAGATTACAAGAATTTTAAGTTATGAACATTCTGTTCAAACAATGCTAGAGTATCTTCATCTTGTTGAATGTGTAACGGTGTGTGGTTGTGTGTTTACGGTATAAGGAATTTTCTTTTGACAATTTTCGACGTTTTCATCCATAAAAACGTAAAATCTTCTTAAATTTGCACCAACTCTAAAATTAAATAAATAGCAATAAGCTCCTTTCACTATGTCATGGCCAATCAGTGGCAACTTACACATAGTTAAACGGAAATTGGAGTGGAGCTGCTGCCTTGATAGATATCATTTGTGGAATATACAGTTCTACTTCAATGGTATGAACTAAAAGTTTTTGAACGATGAGATTATATCATCATATGTATTACATTGCAGAAAGCAAGTGAAAGGAATATGGAGGCAGTCGGAATACCGCCTTTACATCTCTCGGGAAAGTCAGTTTTCCCGAACGAGCTAGGAGCAAACGTCGCTCTTCGTACTGTTCGAAGATTCTTGGAGAAAGGTTATACGCAACCGCAACTCATCATTCTGTGTGTAACGGACCCTATGCTCTATAGGTAGGTGAACAATTGATTTTCTTCGCCCAGTTTAAAGAGCATGACGATTTTGTACCACCTCAGCCCTGCTCGAACCTCCTAAATTCGCAACACATTTTTGTCTACATATTCTACAGCACAGTAGCCTGAAGTCCTTACGTAATATTGACATCCAATTTTGAAAATCAGTAGAAACCAAAATTTAGTACAAAGTGGGACAACCTTTACAAAATTGATTGACCCCATGCTGCTGATGAGTCCTTGGTAGAAGTAAAGCTATCTGCTCCTTTTATTTTTAAATGTTTGATCATTTCTTCAACATGTGCATATAAAGCAAATCAGTGACAGATTACGGCGATCTCAAAGGCGCAAGGTATCTCAACTGTTAAAACCTCCTTTTCCGGAACTGAGGATGAATATTCCTCGTTCTTATCTCGAATATTTACCTAAATGTTTTAACATTTCAGTAAACCATTTCTCAACGAGAAAAATATTTGACTTCTAAAAAGGACGTGCATTTTATAAAATTATTATTCATTTTTCAGATTGTACCAGACATTAATGGTTGGGTATTTCCCACGTGAAGCTGCTCATGAAGATTACGCCTGTTTACGTCTTCCCCAAGAAATCGGTGATGACGAAGGTGCACCTTGGTTCCCTGATCGGAGAATACGAATATTCTCAAATCCTGCCGAGAATCCAGCTAATCTAGATGACAACGAAATCATTTTTGATGAGATAAATCAAGATTTCGTCAAGATGCAAGATGACTTTGACAAAGAACGACTATTGAATGACGGTGATCGCAGAAGACGCAATATGGCTAATTTAAACGACGTTGAACGGCACATCGCAGTAGAAATAGAATCCAAAGAAAGGTAAGCACATCTATATTTGCATGCAGAGATGTATGCTCTATTCTACCTGTGTCGCTAGAAGGCAATAGTACCTTCAGTAGTGTGACCATAATGATAACTTGGATTTTCCATGAGATAATCGCTCCTTATCTGTCTTACTCTAAACTTACGATTACGATTAAGAATAACGATGGTGATGCTGTTGGCGGATTGTCAAATATAAGATTTAGCTACTTGTCAGCGGAAGCAGACCGTACGTAGTAATGCTTATGCGGTGTGATACGAGTGTGAAACGCTGGTCGATTCATTGACAAAGGTCACGTTAAGATCTGTTGTATTATCTCATCATTTGGCTATTTAATCCCTTAAAACTCTTTTCAAAGTTGTGTGAATTGGAGAGCAATTCTGGTAGTAAACTCTAAGGTAGCGCAAAAGCATACTTCAAAAGCATCTGCTGAGCTGAGCAGTCACGGTAAATGTTGGATGGCATTACATTTTACCTGCTGAATAGGTGATTGATCCTATCTTTTCTTTTATTCTTGGCTATGTCCCTATGAAAGCAAGGGAAGGTGCGCGAACCAAGTTAGAACAAAGGCACTAGCCTATGCACCTCGTATGTGGGGCAACCTAGTATGTGTTTTAAAAAATCAATCACATCGCGTAAAAGGTGATTATTTTTAATCACTTCAGAGGCTGCGGTAGGTGTCTTGCCCTCCTAGCTCGGTTGAGTGACATCAATGGAATATTCATTTCTTTTGCGTCGTAAGGCGCCTACTGCTCTGTCATCACTCTTTTATCGGCTCTGGTTTGAATGAGTAAGAGGGCGCCGTAAATCACCTTACCTTGTGTCCAAATACCAATTCAGTACTTTGGATACTTTGTGTTTTCATCACCTCTTTGAGTCGGTAATGGCAAGTGCGTGAAAGTTTTAAGAGACAAGAAAATCAAGCACGGGAGCTCTATTTTTAGTGGTAAAACTTTCTTTAATCACGGTACCAAGACATGGGTGACTGCAAAATTGAAATTGAGTGAGTACACTGTATCTTCACTTACAATATGACGTTAACACAAGTTACATACCCAGGGCTCACAATGAAAACATGAAATTATTTCCGTAAACTGAGGAGCTTTCTGCAATTCCACTCGTCCTCTACCTTCTTTTTTTCTTTTTGCAGGCAAGAGAGGATTTTACGACGAGCTAGAACAGAAGATTTGACAAGTATCTCAAAAACAGGTTGCCTTTACCGTAGTGGTCAAGACAGGTTGGGAAGGCAAGTAGTTGTTGTAGTTGGGAAATGGTTCCGGCCGGACGAAATGGACTTGGACAAAGCATTCCTTTACCTTGTGAAAACTTTGGATGAAATAAACGGAGAGTATACTGTAGTCTACTTCCACGCAATGACTGGACCGGAGAATAGGCCGTCGTTCCGGTGGATGCGTGCGGTTTATGACAACATGGAGTACCGCTTTAAAAAGAATCTTAAATCATTTATTATAATTCATCCAACAGTTTGGACGAAGGTAATTCACAAAAAAATTTCTCAAGCACAAAAATCTTAAACGTGTTATGTTGATGCGTAAGTTATGGTTACTTAAGGCGGTTCTGCTTTACTTTTTCTCAGGTGCTTACGTGGTGGTTTACTACTTTCATGGCTCCAGCAATGAAAACCAAAGTTCAGAGTATTGCTGGCCTTCAGGAATTATATGCTGTGATAGAACCAAATCATTTACAAATTCCTGCATTTATTACGGAACATGATGTCACCCTGTACGGGTTCGGTGCTGTGGCTTATTCACATAATCATTCATTGGCTGGGACGCCAACTACGCCCGTTAAATGATTGCTTTCTGATGTGAGAGTATTAAAAATTATGTTACAAACTTTGTAACATCTAAAAACACTCGGTTCAGTGAGTGAATCACGGATACAGTGAAAGAAGCTGAAAGTTGATTTTCTAGCAATGTAAATTTTGAATCTTACGAAAAACTTTATCAAGGTAGCCTGAATGGAACACCGTCTTTTCTAAGCCAAACAGGTTGTTATTGATCTTAAGTTCGATTTCTTTCTATGTTCTAACGCGACACGATGATTTTATAATATTTCGGCCCTCGTGAACGAAATGCGATAGTTTATACGCGATACGTGGGTAAATCTCTAGTACAATCATTTGAAGTCAGGCTTTTAGATAAGATTCATGCAATATAAAAGTGACATGCAAATGCCATTCGCTAATGAATGGTTCGCTAATTAGGCTCGATCGTTCGATGAAAGCTGTAGTTACTGGTGCTGGTTGAATACACTGTGAATGTTAGTCCAGGTCTTTAAGTAAATACTATCAAGATATGAAATCAACATTTTTGAGTCTTGTGTAGCATTAACCACTCCAAATTGTAAAATGGCTTAGAGTTATTAGAATCAAATAAGATTTCATCACTTTAAAGTCGGTTACACGTGTCAAAAAGTGTCACATTCGCAGATTTCTCAACTCTTGCTTTTGTTTCAGCAAGTGAAATATCGCATTGTTTCCTTACCTTATTACTTGATGTATCATATTAATTGTGCCCCTGTTAATCCAAACAGGGTTTTGATCACTGTCGATCATCATATTTGAGGATAATTTTTGGGTAATTTTTGGATAGCTGAAATTAGGAACGGAAACCCTGCTTTCCCGTCTATATTTTCTTCCACAAGTGGACTGTCATTGTGAATTCGCTGTTTGAAGATGACAAATTACCATGAATAGCAATGCACTTACTTGTGATTTACTAATCTCAGAAAATGTCAAATTTTATCGAAAAGAATACGCGTTGTACAACTTAAGGTACTGTTGTAACGAATTGAGCTAAGGTTCAAGTTCCTCTTTGTGGCATTTTGCTTTAGTTAATTGACATGGGTTCTTCGTATTCAAGGAGTAGTTTGTCAAATAATTACTATTATAACCAAATTAAGTTGGAAAAGGCAGCTTTAGATAAGAACTTGTTCGTGCAGAGTGGAATCATTCCGCAAAATACGTAGTCAGAAAAATTGGTGCGAAGAAGGAAGAAGTAATTCAATGGTAATAATTGAAAGCTGCAGTTAATGAGCAGGCACGTAGTGCGAAATTTTGGTCTCACGCGTGGTGGAAGACCTCCCATCAGAGATGTTTCTGAAGCTGGAAGCGCATGAAAATTTTAGTACATGCAATAGTTTATCCGTAGAGCAAACCTCGTGTATCTAATACACGAATAATGCTTGATTGAATAGCATTTATTTTTAAGGCACAAGCATCTCCAGATTTATCATGGCGCGGTTATCTAGTAACAAAGCACGTTTGAAAAACTGCGCAATTGTGATGGACGAACTGCTCATCATCGAATTGTCAATAAATAACTATCCTTACGACGCTGAGTTAAATAATGGTGGCTCAACTAATTGAACATTCGATTTACAAAAACCTGCACATGTTTCAACAAAATTTCAATGTCTATTTTCCATGGTCTTCACGGCAGTGCACGCTAATATACCAAGCCGTCAGTTGAAGGACACTCCTTAGAAGTCAAATTCGATCCAGCCAATCGCGTATTGCGAAAACCAATTCATCATTGTCTTGTCCGACGGCTATGATTGGAGCGGGATGCCACTGGGCTGTGGATTTTCTGTTCTTTCTGTCCCCTTTTGCTTCCCTTTGCTAGACTTGCGTCGCTTTTTCCTTGGCTTTTCCTCCATTTTGGAATCCGGAGCTTCTGGGGGATTATTGCCGCTTTCCGGATCATCTGTGTTACTATGACCACTTATCATGCTTTTGAAGGATTTGGCGAGACCCGATTTAGAATGGGTTGAGTTCGTTTTACGCTGAGCATCGGGCAGCTCAGTGAATTTTGTGCTCGTACCTTGCCTAGATCCACTTGGTTGTGCTGAATTGGCCACCTTAGATTTCATTTTTGATTTGCAAAACAATACGATTCGGTAGGTGGACCCTGGTGGAATTGATGCCAACACTTGATTCCAGGCCATTGTTCCAGCTCCGAAGGCGACACACCAAAGCCAATATTCGGGCTCCAACGTCTCGCATGAAACGACTCGACCTCCGTATGTCACAATCACGACCTTAATCGACCAGGCAGTTACAAAGTAGTTCAATAAAGCCACCATCATTAGGCATGTTCCCTTAAGGAATGGAAGATCGAATTACCAACTCTCTTGTTACCTGGGCTAGTAGTGTTCCAAAGAGGATGATAACAAAAATTGGATTCGAAAACATTCCTTTAAAGGGATTTCTTTCACCGTGAATTTTTCTACAGTTGATCTCGTTGAACAGAGTCATGAGCACAAAAGCGTTGAAAATGACCGTGAGATGTACTGATGGTTCAGAACGGTTATTCGCATTGTCGAATCTTAAAAGGTCCGGTCCTAAAATCATCAAGTGTATGTTACTTGGAATTCCATCAGAACGCCAATGGTCCTATGCGGTAAATAGGCACATATTTTAATTATGTGTAAGACTGGAACACAAATTAGGTAAGCTGATAGGAATTTCTTGCTTCTCCATAGCTTTTGTAGGAAAACAGAATTTTTTTTATAAACAATATACTCTACGAGGCACTGACAGACGAGAATTGTAAGTGTGAATATTCGTTTGAACACTATAGTTGCAGATGTTTCAAAGAGAACCATCCCCAACGAAATGAACGAGGACTATCAATTGGATTACCTTTATACAAGAGGACAAAAACGACGACTAACTGATAAATGGCCTGGCCCACCATGTTTTCAAGCATCTTGATTGAGATAAGAGATTTCGTCCTCCCGTAAGGTTTCCGAAGTAGCAGTTCTGGAGTTGGAAGTTCTGTGGCAAGGGCCAACGAAGCCAGCGTGTCCATAATTAAGTTCACCCAAAGCATCTGAACTGCCTGTAAAAGCATTTTACCTTAGACATGAGTTCTCTTTCAAGTACATCAGATTAAGATTTTAGAATTCGAGTGAAAAACATTTCTTTTAAAGACGAATACCTTCAAAGGGCTAGTTCCATTTGTGCATGCTCCAACAATTGCCAAGCTGACAGCAACGATGTTCACAGTGAGTTGAAACTGTAAAAATTTTGCAATGCTATCGTACACCTTCCTTCCCCACATCACAGCTTTGACAATGCTGGTAAAGTTGTCATCAGTAAGGATGATATCAGAGGCTTCCTTTGCCACATCTGTCCCAGCAATTCCCTAAGTCAAAATTTTCATATCTTACGTTAATTTTTTATGTAGAGAAAACCACAGTACAAAATAAGTTTCCTTACCATTGCAAATCCCACATCTGCTTTTTTTAAAGCTGGGCCGTCATTCGTACCATCGCCTGTAACAGCGACTACTTCACGGTTTTTGCTGACCTGTTTCACGATTAAGAAGCATTCCTAGTGATTATGTATCTAAACAACTCTAAAACCTTACTGGTAACTAAATTCAATGCAGAATTGATTGATATACTTCTGTAGTATCAAAAACCTCACCTTCGAATCAATGATGCCTTTCACGAGCGTATACTTGTCCTGGGGAGAGGATCTCGCTAACACTCGCAAGGAAGGCCAAACTTTGTCCAAGAGTTCCTGGCTGACCTCTCCGTCAGGTCCACGGATGGCCTTGTTGAACTCCTTGCCGTCCATGATGACACCTCCATCCCCTGGCTGTACGATGCCGCATTTCATGGCAATCGACCTGGCTGTATCCACATTATCGCCTGTGACCATTCGAACTGTTATTCCAGCCCTTTTACAAGCTTGAATTGCATCAGGGACCTGTGAAGTCGTCTTAAGTTATCGTAAATAAAAAGAGGCATCTTGCACCATGAGCCAGCGAATCCTTTACCTCAGGACGAACAGGGTCTTCTATGCCGACAATAACTAAACAAGTGAGATCCCGAATGATTCCATTTTCATCTGACCAGTTGGGTGGTGATCCCTGGGAATGGTCACGAGGGATTAGATAATGTACATGATCTCAAGAGACTTAAATCCAAGCGAGTGCTCTACCGCGAGAACTGCTCTTACCGCAGGGAAGTCCCGGTATCCAACACACAACGTTCGTAAACCCTCTTTGGCCATTTGCTCGATTACCGTTTGTACCAGATGATCCCGCTCCTTGCCACCGAAAGGCTGTGGCTTTCCATCACTTCCAATAATCGATGAGCACCTTAGGAAACAAATTTTTAAAAAGTGTGAAATCATGTAATTGCAGTAGCATTGATGTATCGAGTGAGTGGAAGCAAAGCATACATAATTAATTGAGCCATATGAGAGAATAAATGACGTGGAGACATACTTGCCCAAGACCATTTCCGATGCCCCTTTAGTGAACAATCTCCAGCCATTGTCTCCCAGGCTCACGACAGTCGACATGGATTTCCTTACTGAGTTGAATGTATAGACTTTCACAAAATTTTCCTCCGGATTCTTCTTCCTGATATCGTCGTAGCTTCCACCCAGCGCTGTCACAAATCCTAGCAACGCGCACTCCGTCTTATTACCGACCTGAGTTGGAAGGCTATTTTCTTGGTCTTTTGGTTGCTAGAAATAGGGGATGTCAGCTAGTCATTGCAGCAACTTTCTTCCTCCTTTCATCAATCAGCAATCCGTCTTAAAGCCTTCAGCTTACCATAATCCTAGAGGTGTAGCCTGAGTTGATGGAGATGGCATGCATCAGTATGTCTCCAAAAGGCTGGGGCAAAGATTTGAACGTTTTGAAATCTGACGACTTTGTACCAAGCATGTAAGCTGAAACTACCGTCATCCTAAGCAAAAACAAAACGTTCAGAACAAGAAAGCAACATTAACCACAAATTGTGTTACCACAACGCCATTTTTGTCAAATACTGTCTTATCCAGTAGAAAGTGTATAAAGAATTGCCAGCAACCTGTTAGTGGTCAGGGTGCCCGTTTTGTCGGAGCAAATGGCCGTTGCATTACCCATGGTTTCGCAGGCGTCCAGGTGGCGTACAAGATTGTGATCTTTCATCATTTTCTAATAAAAAATTGACATTAATATAGTCTGCAGATCAAATTAATCGGATTGCTACTAATTTTTCAAATTGCTTAACCGTTCATGTTTAACAACTACATCAGCCTATGGTTAAAAGTTACCTTGCAGGAATAAATCAGGGATAAGGTCACGGCTAAAGGAAGGCCCTCTGGTACAGCCACAACCAGTACTGTGATGCCAGTAATAATGGCGGCGACAAACTTTTGGGCATGATCAACTGATGGTGGAATTTTGTTCACGGCGTAAGTTGTCACACTGAAGTTGATCATCACTATTGCCGTCGTTATGATCGCCGCAGCCATACCTGCAAGTTAGGCACGTGGAAGCTGGTAAGCAAGCAACACGTGTCACCAGGTGTCCTTTCGAGTCAATTCTAAAAGTAATTCATACCGAAATATCCAATCATGATGGCCAGTCTTGTCAGTTTGGCTTGTAGAACGGATCGAGTCCCTATACTTCCCTCTTCACTGGCTTCTTTCTCACCACGCGTAGAATGTACGGATGCAGGTTTATGCACACTTGAGATGACCGAAGCCCTTTTTTTAATTTCATGAGAACTTGGTGGACGCTCAGGCACTTTTGTGAAAAAAAATCAAAAATAGTTCTGATGAAAATTTAGCTCAGATGCCTTAAGTACTAATTCAAATCTCCGTTTGTGTTTACCTTGCTTCTCAACTTTTGCTGCTCCGAGTAGTGTGAAAATGATACCAGATTGTGAGTTCACTCCAACGGCTGTTACCACCATTTTGCCCACACCTTCCATGACGTGAGTTCCTACAAGTAATGTAAAATGCAATTGATTTGTTGATTGTCTTCTGTTGCAACTCGAGTTTTTTGACAGCTATATAAACCACACGCCTCACCTGAGAGAACCAGTGGATCACCATCCCCTTTTTTGACCAGGTCAGATTCGCCGGTTAGTGATGATTCATCAATTTTTAAATCATTCGAAGACAGCAAAATTCCATCTGCTGGTATCAAGTCGCCATATTTTACCTGTAAGTTTTTGGGGATTAACATTAACGAAGTCGGAACTATGAGCAAGCAACGATGTTACATCCGTTAAAAATCAAAGAAGTAGAAGAAGAGCAGGTTTTAAGCTTTAATTTCAGCCTTAATCACGAACCTGACACAGGTCTCCAACGACTATCTCTGCAACATTTATTTCCATAGGCGTACCCCCTCTAATTACTGAGAAGTTATGCTCACCTGTAGGTACAAGGGAATGAAAGATATACATGAACTGGAAGCCTCTCATAAAATCAGATCTGAAGGGGCAATACTTGCGTCATTCAGATTTATGCTTATTTTATTTTTATCACCCTCGATCTTTTTCTGAAGCCCTCGAAACTGCTGCTCTTTTGACCAGTCGTTTGCCGCTGTGACCAAGATTACTAATATCACTGCTCCGTAGATTGCGGCACTATCCATCCATCCATACTGCTCAGTCATCTTCCAGACGAGTATTAGAATCGTGTGCGGTGCCAAAAAACAAGTAAACCCACAGTATGAGAGAAACCGTGGCACAGGTCATGAGAATGATGAGCGTGACATCCTGCGCAGCTTCCCACAAAAGCAATAAAAACGTTTTCGGTTTCTTTGGTGGGATGACATTTTTGCCATAAAACTTAACCCTTTCCTTGAACTCTTCAGGATTTGGTGCCAAACCTGATATGTGGTAACAAAATAATTCAAGTTGAAGTCATTCCAGTATGTTTACCGAATGAAGCAAATGAACGATGATCCGTAAAGTTCACTGCACGAAGGCACAGTAAGTAGTCATGTAAGCCACTACCTGTTACAGGAGATGTTCTTAATTTTTTGCAAACTTCTGTGATGCCTCCCAAAGCCTTGATTGCATCTACGACTTCTTGTTTCCTCAGCTCATTCAGCTCGCGGAACTGCTTGACACTAATCTCGAATTCGGCAGGTTTGGTAGCCATTATCGTTCACCAACCTCCTTCTGCAGAATTAACTAATTTCTCTATGTAACTTAAAATTTCGGATTTGCTAGAAAAGCTCTCATCACCTGTAAGAAGTCATGTTTGTAATCTAAATGTCTATAAATTCATTACTCCCGTGTGCTAAAGTAATTTGCGTTCCACTTTTGCCTCGCGTACAGACAAACACGTTGCCTGCGCAACGGATGAGACGGCCTCGTATTTCCGTGGCGGGATTGTGTTAGTTATGACACAGCATAGGTTAAGTCACATGTAATTCGTTTGTTTCATAGGCGTGAACTTGATCAGTTCAAACGGAGCTGAAGACATCTCTGTCATAATTATGAGTCAGCAAAAGATTGAAGCTACGCAAGGTAATGAATAATAGAATAATGTTACTGTACCCTTCTGCGTAAAACCACATATTACATGATACAATTGATGTATGCAAGTCATATATGTAGCTGTGGTTGCAGAAGAGACCGAGCCTGAGCTGGACTCAGAGATCAAAGGTAATGAAAGCTCGGCTCCTCCAACTTCCGAAACGGATCCGACGACAATCCCACCGGAAGAACTTGTAGAAGCAGAGGATGGTTCCGAAGAGACTGAGTCTAAGGCGCTCTTGGCCGCAAAGAAGACCATCAGTTTGCCCGGCGACCGCAAACTGTCCGAGGGCTCGAGCAAGTCCCAGCAATCAGATCAGCCCCGCAGATCGAAACGCGGTAGTATTTTTGACGAGAAAGTAGAACCGGAGAGAAAGCAAACTTTACCTGAAGATTCCGGTGGGTTTAAAGAGGCCTTGTTGGATTTGTTCTCAAACACAGCGAGGGAAGGGCCTGGAACGGGAGCTGCTTTGAAGCCATTACGGAGACCTAAGGTAAGCTATACAATGTAATCTCCCAGAATGAGCTGATTCTTTGATAAAAGGTCACCAATATACTTTTTTCATCGTTTCTCAAACAGTTAACTTTGGAAAACACCTATCGCCTTGACTCATCACACCCATTTTCTCCCTCGAGGGTGGAAAGTAGCATCAATTTCATACTAAATGACATGCTGCATAGTTACGTTTACTCCTCAAAACAAGCTGGGCAAAAAGCGCTGGAAATTGCTGAAAAAATTAGAAGAAACGTTTTCGCCTTTCGATTTGACCGGTAAGCGAACTACAGTCGCAGTGCAGTGTCACACTTCTTACTTATTTTATAAGTGTACTCCTTGTCCAAATAAGTTACAACTGGGATGAGGCAATAAGGTTGCGGGGGTAATTGATTCGTTGATTGTAATAGTTCTATTCTATCGCTTGTACAGGTATAAAATCTGCGTGATCGTCACAATAGGACCAGTAAATCGCCAAGGATTTTATTCGGGCTTCAGGTGCTTGTGGGAATGCTCACAGGGATAAGTACGCTCATGCAACGTTTCGCAATTCTTCCGCGTTTGTTATCGCAATGTGCTATGGAGTTTACTATGAATAAAAATAATGGGAAAACCTTTATTAGCAGGATAATCGCCTAATATTAGGAATTAGGATCTCAGACATCACATTTTCACTGCAAACTGTACGTCACCACTTAACAGTAATTCAACAGTCGTTCAAATTGCCAATACGGACGTCGATTAGGCCGACATGCCTTCTTCCTTTCGAACTGTAGTCTCAATGGTTTCTACCTGGGTTTACTTAAAGATTTAGGTGCCTGTCCCAAATAATGATTTTCTTACTTTGGTTGCGGTCGGATAGCCAAACGTAGGCATAGCAGGAATGATTCCAGCACAGAATTACATTCTCATTGCGACTTTATATCTTCCGCTTGATTCTTCAATTTTTCTCTCACGTACAAGTTTTTTCAAGTGATGGTTGATGTTTGTAACAGCTTGCTTCTGCAAGCTAGGTGAGAGCCCCTAAGAAACAATAATTCAGTAATTCAGTACTAAGCCTGACGATTGAACTAGCTCCTGTGAGAGGAAGTCACCCAATTGATCATGTTGTTTACCAAAACAGAAACTAACCTTGTAAAATTGGCCAACTATATCCGTTGCAGACAAAGCTGAAGGGATAGCTTGTTGCAGTATGCCGTAAACTCGCTTTTCTCTCGCGAGTTGGTGATCAATGTTATAGGATATGTGACCCTTTGAGTCCTGTTGGAAAGTATGAAATTGAGATTCATGTAAGTTAGACTAACATAAGCCAAATGACTGATATCAATTAATGGGCCATTTAGTTCACCCATTAAAATTCTTAAAGAACGTGATTTCCTCACATCTATAACGGGTCCGTGTCCTGGACAAATCTTGTAGGGATTGAAGGATTGCAATTTTGTTAATGAGTTTATATAATCATACAGATCTTCAAACAGTCCCGTTCCTTCTCCTAATAAGCAATCCCCGCAAAATATTGTCGCTTCTTCACGGAAGTATAGAGATGCATGATCTGTCGAGTGTCCTGGAGTAAAAAGGGTGCTGAAAAAAAGAGACAATAGAACATTGAACCAGGTCTTACTTTATCTACGCCATGCATGTATCATTCCGTGTGCAAGACATGCAAAAAGTCATCAGCACCCGGGATTCCCAAGCGGTCACCCATCCAAGTACTAACCGGGCCCGACGTTGCTTAACTTGAGTGATCGGACGAGAACTGGTGCTTTCAACGTGGTATGGCCGTTGACGAATGAAAGGGTGATCATTTCTGTATTTGCTACGTTTAACTCACCACTAAACCCTTAAGCACTACAATGATTTGAATCAACTTACTCAATGTTACAACCTGGTCCTAAAGAAAACCGTTCTCCGTCCTTAAGCTGGTGAAATTCATATTTTTCTGGAATTGGATCATCCTGCTGATCCGTTCGCAAAAACTTATGAACGGTAGGAAACTTGCCAATGTCTGGGAGAGAACAACAACTTTGTTTGATGATGATAGTCAAGAACATCCAATTTGTGAGGCGAACTGAGAAACCATGCCGAATGCAGTAGTCGCTCAAATACCTTCGAATAGCGGAACGAGGTCCTCTAGTCCACCGACGTGATCCTTGTGCCAGTGTGTGAGTATAATGCGTTCAACTGTTGTCCTTTCTTGCTTCAGTAGTTTCTTAAGTGCTGACACATACTGCGGAAATCCTTTCGGTCCAGCATCAATGAGAATGCGGCTGTAGAATTGCAGAAAAATTGTACACAGATGTAAATGGAGTGAACCGTTCTTCTTTTCTTTTAAAACCAACCAAGTAATACTGCCTTTACCTTTCCTCGCGTCCTACGAGGTAAACGTTTGTGCCTTGCAGCGTCATCGCTGACGGATTGCATCCCAAAACACGCCACACACTACGGCTCAACCGTGACAATACTGGTAGTTTGGTGGACATTATAGTTGCTCAACCAGCCAAATTTGGAACAGGAATCACTGACAGATGTTTGGATTTATTTGCAGAATGTTACCGGTGTCAATTCGATATTTAAGTCTCAGTAGCGGCTACTGATCGCCAAAATTGAGGTGGCTTTCAGATAAAGTTCGATTTCTCCTCTGTTTCCTTAGAACACCACCTGGGCTTCGGAATATTCCAGAACAAATGTAGAACACAAACTTGCTCAAAGACAAAAATGTTACTGGGACAAAAACCTGGTACGAAAAATCCGTCTTGCAGCGGAACGCAGGAGCATTGCAGTGGGTACTTGTGAGAAATTTGATTTCATCATGAGAAGGTCAACCAGTGGGAAAACCACTTTTTAGCGTAAGGTTTGACGTGTGTTATCACGTCTCTCAGCAAGTCTAGCGAGAAGCAGAGAGAAACCAACTCCTGCCTTAGGCAATCAGTAGATGCGAATGCAAGCTGGACAAGCTTCATAAGATTCATCCTGACGCACATCGTGAATTGCATGGCATCTGACTTTTTACTGGGTGAATAAACTTGATCTCTAGGCTCTCTTTCAGTCAGCTCAATCATTATACTTGCCAGGTTTTCCCTTTCTTACCTGACCCTGAACATGTGAGCGTCCAGTTATCCAGCGTCATTGTGGGACTTGTTCGCTTGCTAGTAGCCAAAGCCAGCTCAAGTATCGAATCGATCATTGTCGTAATCAATCCTGCTATGAGCAAGTAGCTGACCTGTTTTTAGCACATTGCGAAGAGATCTCTACACGAAATATGGTAGAAGAACTTACGCCTGGTTTTGTTCAAAGTGGCTTTATTCACATTTTAGCTTCGTATAACAATAGTAATGGAGTCGAAGACCAAACGTTGCCAGTCTTCTATACGCAATTAAATTACGAGGCTTACAGCTACAGGGATGTGAGGCTAACAATTTGTAATGCAGCTTTCATCTACTGCAAGCTTTTGTCAGTGAAAAGATTTATTTTCTAGATATATAAGTAGCAATTTGAGATGGTCGATTTAGAGTCTACGACGACGACGGCTCTAGTCATTATTGATTTCATTACGGAGATTTCATTTACATTCATGCTTTGCTTGATAGCCCAATTCGGTTTCTACAAAAGTCATTGTTGTATGCATACGCTAAATCTTTCAACCTCTATCAATTCGTGTAAACCTCTTCGATAGCGGACTTGCCCTGCATGTCTGGACGATGTGTAAAAATCTCCAAAGGATCTCGCCCACGGATGCAGACACTTGGCAAACTACATGATAGGATGATTGCTCATAATGACTTCTGATCAGTCTACTTCTAACGGATATTAAATGGGACACTGAGAATTGCGTAAACGTAAACTCCACCCTGCGCCAACGCTAACATTCTATTACTAAGCATCACGGTTTTATTGTATCCCCCATAAGACATGAAGACAGTACCTAAAACTGTGTTTACCGTTAATTGACGACCGAGCGGAAATTCCTTAGCTGTTGCTACTACCGCTCTTCATCGCGATATAACATGAAGTCTTGCTAGGTAATGCAACTAGTGTCCCTGATTACAAAGTCACGAATACACCTTTGGCTACATCATCTAGGAAAGTGACAAGATATACAACATGAAGTGTTTGACTCATTTCATTAGTCACGTAAGTTTGTCAATCAACGCTCAACCTTGACAAATTGCAGAAAAGACATTCATTTCACAGCTGCTACAGCCAGGGCCATTAGATTTGTACGACAACGTTTTACGATCTAACTGGTACAATATTTTGTAGATTTTCCTCTCTAAACTCTAGTCTAAGCATAGTATTAAATTCATTCGTATAAAGCGTTCTCGGAACATGCTCAACAACTACAAGCAACCGTCGAATAACATTTTTGCATTGTCATACTAAAGAGTTTCATACTGATAACTTTACACACCGCCTCCTTCAGAAAGCAGCGTAAACCAGCTCAAGTGAACGCTTGCTACTACCCGTCTTCAAATGATTCAATCGCTGTTGCAGAAATTAATATATGTATAGAAAAGCAAGTCCTGGTAAAACATATTTTGCAATGGCGGATTAAGAGCAAAAGACATACAACTACCCAGCTTTCACTCGCATAGTATTAAAGACTTTCGTCTTGTTGTACTGCCCATCACGTCTAGCAGTTTGTTTTACGGATTTTTGAAAAAACGTTCATCACTAATCAAAAATTTCCTGAGCTGTTCCGATGAGACAACGTTATTAGCCAGAATGCTGAATCCTAGAAAAGGTTTTCGTATGAGTGGCACTACTAGTTAGAAGAACGGCTAGTCTTGGGCTCAATACAAACGAGATGCAAAATTTCAGCATGGATAAATGACTTAGAACCATCTTGTAATGATGACTAGTAATTCGTCGATTCACAAGCATTCGCCGTGGCTGAGAGAGCAAGACGTTCCTTGTTTCAGTCTTTTAAATAAAAGTTGAGTTAACTGTATCTCGTTAACAATTTTTCAGGCGATGAATGATGCTTGCAGAATTTCTGGCTTCGCTATAGCTACCTTGCCTTCAGAGCTCTATGATTGTGTTGATATGGCTGACAAACATGTTATGCTCATGTTTAGCTGCGTGATCAAACTTCTTGTAGCATCGATAACAGTTCTAGAGACTGACTGCTCCTATATTGAATGGTAACTACACATTACTTTGCGAAACATAATAGTCTTGGCCGGAACAGTAACACATAATTACGAGTTGCGTAATTCTTTAACATTTGACTTCCGATAAGCATATGTATTTATATTGTCTTGGCAAACGAAACATGCTTCACCAATAACTTGTTGCCGCCCAACCATGTTGAACGTGGAGATCGGTTTCTAAACTCGGTTCATATGCCTAAAGTTTTCACTATCGCTATCAGACTGTAATGGTCGTTTTCCTAAAACTATAGTTTTGTTATTCGTATGTTTATGCACCATCCGTTGCTTGTCACAAGTTGACTTAAACTACTAACACATAAGCTGGCGCGTCCCATTTGGAAAGTACAGATAGAGCAGCTCTGCTCCGTTAAATAATGACTGAACAGCTGCTACGGAAGTGTGTTGTTTGTGGATCGAAAGATTCGGAAGGACACAGTCATGGGATACTATAAACGTTTGCAGGAACCCATCCGACATTCAGATGAGAGGGTACACTACTTCTACACGTCAGCAAATAGACAGATCCACTGATGAAGACATGAGACAGAAGCATAACACAACTAATGTCTAGGATTCATCGGGTTTGAGGTATCAGGATTTGGTTGAGAAGAAGTTAGGAATGTTGGAGTCGGGAACGTAGTTGTTGACGACACCACCGATGTGGGTTTCCAGTCAATGGTAGACTGGTGTGAAGGAAAGGTGCTGTTCATCTTTCCATGTTCCTGGCTGTTGAATTGCAAAAGCGGACTCAGCCTGCTGAGTGATGTGTTTGAATCGGTTAGTTTGCAGTCGCTCATTGTGACCGGTAAATTTTGCCAGGTCGTCGTGTGCTCTTTGTTGGGCCAAAGTCCCATTCGATTCGCCGAAGTGGAATCCACCGTGCCTGCAGGTGCGTCTTCCTCTTCTTCCTGCTCTTCTTCGTGGCAGTGGAGCCGATTGTCTTCTGAACATAGAGGGCGGAACATGCACGATTCCAAGTCTGGAGGTAAGAAGGGATGCGAGCTTTGCCCATGCAATGGAGACATAACTGGTTGCTGTTGTGCCAGTTTGTAAGACTGCTGACGTAACACAGACTTTCGACCTTTGTCCATAGAATCCATGGAATGCATCATATCTCCTGAAAATTTTAAACACGGCCTCTTATTTCCCAGGTTCCAGGTCAATTGGAAGCAGGTCGTGCCACCTTTGGGAGGGCACGTCTTTCATGCTTATATCTCACGGATCAAGCTTACCTCCTGGGTCACCACTGGTTCGACGCTGGAGTCTGAGTGACATCAGTTGTTTATGGAGATGAGAAGACCCGGCATTACCCGACCATTGATGGGATGAGCTTGGGCCCGGCCCAGGATCCCTTGATGGCATGGAAACGTTCCCAACTGGGTAGCCCTTACTACGAGCATCCGGTATGCTGGGTCGCTTAGCTGGTGAGCAAAGCGCCAAAAACTGGGAATCCGGTAAGGATGTATCCTCAATATTCTGATCCATGGGCAATCGGGATTCTGATTCCATATTTGCATCAGTTTCCGTCAATTCTGAGATGCCTCCAGCGCGAGCTCCGTCCAGCTTGTTTGTAAAATGCGTTATTCGGCGCCCGCCGATCAGTCCATCGGATGCTCGCCTTCCCAGCGTAAATTCGGTAGGCATTTCTGTAACGAGAATTCAGAGAGATGTTTGTCGAGAAAACGTTCTTGTATTTCAGCGTTTAGCCCATTGATTGGATTAGGCTATTTCAATGCGACTTACGAGGAAGATTGTTAACTTCGGGAAGCCAAAGACGCCCTGTCGTAAGGGAAGATTCAGGAGATTTCGGAGTTTCAGTTTCAATGCTTGAAAATCTCCGTGTGTCCACACTGGTTGACTGATTTTGGGTGCAGGAGGGCAAGGAAACTGCTAAACCAGTAGCAGGCTCCCATGCGCTATCCCAACTGCTTAACGTTGTACTACTGCCATGGATACTCTCACCAGGAGAGCCGGAAGCCTATTAATTTATTCCAATTAGTGAAACGGCGTGTGCTTGTACACCGTATCTTCCGAATAGGAAGAAATAGTAGTTCGCAATCAAGCGAATATTCATAAAATCTCTTACTTTTGGCGAATCGGAGCTANGAATATTCATAAAATCTCTTACTTTTGGCGAATCGGAGCTATTTGGAATGCTGTAACCTGAACAACCAGCGGTTGGCCACTTCCAATCACTTCGCGAAGCTGTAGAGGCAGCTGATGGATTCGAGTGCATAAAACCTGAGCTTGAAGAGCTACCTCTATCGATGGTGCCTATGGAGCCACTTAAGTCTGGCTCCCAGCTGCTATCCATATCAGCCACGCCCTCATCAACTGAGCTACCTTGCGATTGTCCAACTTTTGCATGAACAGGTCTTTGAGCTTTCCAAAAATTATGATCATGGCTAGATCCACCTGGGTTAAATTAAGATATCTCATTACCTCTTCTTATAACGCAACAACAACAAATTCTCTAGCTGCACTTCCGCATTGGTGCTACAAAACCACGTCTCTTCACAGACTTACCATGATACGGAGGTACAGGATATGAGCTTTTGCAAGGCCCCCCAGCAGCCTGTGCTTGCGGCTGTGCAGCCGCTTGAGCCTGCTGCGGTTGCTGTCCGTCCATGGGACCTGGAACAGGACCCATTTTACGCATAGCCGTTTCCGCAATCGTGCTTGGTCTTCTCGGCATCTTGCGACAGGTACTTGAATCTTGTGACATCATTCTAACAGCTCCTGGGCCAGCCCTTCCTACACCTGTGCCAGCAAGTTTACCACCAGGGTGCTGGCGTAGCCGCTCCAAAAGCAAAAAATATATTGCTGCATGATGGTCGTAACTTTGCTGCTGCAGGGACTGCAAATTAATTCAGCACGCATTAAGGCTTTAATCCTGGTAAAATTTCTTTAGCCATTGATGATTTCATAAAATCAGCTTTATGAGTTTTACCTCCTTAGTCCTCGAAGAGTCTATCCCGAGACTCGCCATAAGTCGTAGAATCTGTTCATTCGGTTCTACAACATCCGGAGCCAAACCTGGATCTAAATACTGCTTGTGGGTATTCGGTGGTGGAGGTTGCCCCGGAGCTGGAAGGAGTCGTGGAGGTCGATCAGCTTGCATCCAGGCATGCTGCTTGACCTGATCGATGCTATATCTTCGTGCTGGGTCCTTCATCAACATTTTTCGTACAAGGGATTCGCATTCTGCAATAGATAAACATTCTAGTAATCAATACGAAACATGACTGCCGAAGTCGGAATTCACCTCCAGTGTTATGGCTAAACAAATTCGAATTTTTTCGTATACCAGCGCTCATGAAGTAAGGGACCCTAAATCGGGCCGAAAGAACACGTTCGCGGAGGGAAGGTAACGTGGACGCATCAAAAGGCAATGCTCCACAGACCAACACGTACAGGACGACTCCCAAACTCTGCAAAGGTTATAAAAGTTAGTTTTATGCATGAATGTGAGCGTATTAAGGTCCTGAAGGATTTGCAGTCAGTTTCAATATCTTCACTAACCCAAATATCGATTTCAGGTCCCATGTACTGACGACCTTCAAAGACTTCCGGTGCAGCATAGGGAGGAGACCCACACCATGTTGACAGCATAGCATCCTGAGACCACCAAGTACTAAAACCGAAATCTGCTAGTTTCACGCAACCTTCAGCATCAAGCAATAGATTTTCCGCCTGAGAATTCCATCAAACACGTTCATTTATTTCATTTCCAATTTTCAAATCGTCTAATAGTTTTTTTAGACCTGAACTAAACCATCAGCTTAAGCGCGGGGCAAGAGATTTGCTAACCTTCAGATCTCGATGCACCACTCCACGCTTATGGCAGTAATCGACGGCGGATACGACCTGCCAATATATTCTCCGGGCGAAGGGCTCAGGTAGCCGCCCATGGTTGGCTATATGCTCTGAAATATCATATATTATTCAATATTCATGTAAATATTGGGCCAAGGATTTTCCCGTTTGAGGTTTAACAATCTCTGGCTTAATTTTTTGGTGATGGGAGATATTAAAACATCTAAAAACTGATCCAAAAGGGTTCAAAAAGCTTCTTTTTGTATAAATAACCTCTTGCTGACGTGAATATATGTATAACATGGTGCGTAGGAGGTTGTTTATCAGTTCTTCATCGGTTACAGCATTCCTACTCAATGCATCACTGACAGAATATTAAGAGTTGAAATGTCAGGTTCTGCATGAGTTTGCACATTTACCAAAATTGGAAGCTGTTACCATAAGACATAAGAAAAGCTAAACTCGAGTGAATATTACATGGAAATGAGAGTGATAAAAACCGATACCCTTATCATATCAGCTACTATCTTTAATTCGAGCTAGACTGCCCCTTCCGACCTCTCAAGACATTGAATCTATCACGAGCGCAATTAAGACTTGAGGCCTTCGTCATGGTCACTATCTCATGGTAATAATGTTTGCCTCAGATAACCACACGCCATGCGTTCCAGGTAAACAAATGCTAAAAATAAAATCTAATATGCTGCATTAACATGTTTTCCATTACGGAAAAATGTCAAGTATTCTAGCCTCTAAACTTAAGGTTGTTAGGCCAAATAAAGCTATACGGTTAGAGTACACTTGCGTAACCTTGGCCTTCAGTAGCTACAGTGGCGACTAATGAGGTCACAAACTCTTATCTATTTTTGCAGCAGGTGTTAATAATTCAATAGCCCTTGGTTACAAGACTGTCTACCTTCTTCCATTGAAAAATACTTGACTACCTAATTGAGGCAAAATGCTATGACTTGACCATCAATTATACCCAATAGGCTTAGAAAGACGAAGTTTTCGCACTCATAAGCATTGGGCCCCCATCCTTACATGGGGCGAAAAATATGCATCCATCAATTCGCAAAGAACTCACTCACTTTCCTTTTTCTTCTTTCCCCTGACTCACTGA
>VRMD01000193.1:0-35329 GCA_009872375.1 Sminthurides bifidus
TCAATTGTTTTTAAGAAACACCAATGTACCTTCTACTTTAGGTGATCAACAGGCTCAAATGAACGAAAGTCTATTTAATGCACAGCGCTTTTAATTTTATAGCTTTCAGGCTTTGATTAAGTGCAAGTACACAGCATGTATGTTTCGCTTAGCGTGTTAAAAATTTTTATAAAAAGTTTAAGGACCACGTAGAAGTAAAGAAAGCACAGGATTTAGATCCAGTCACCATTGTGCAAAGTATTGTAGGAAGCTATTGTTTTGCAACTGGTCATTGCCTGAATACATTATGGCACTAACTTTGCAATAAAATTAGCTCTCCTTAAATGAAATGCATATGTTTTGAAACTCTCTGAAGCTAATGAGTGGAACCTATTCTACATCGTTGTTCATATGATAACGAACGCCACAGCAGCTATTAACTAAGGCTGTCAACAGCGATGAGACTTAAGCATAGTCATGAAGCCCAATCGCCATGAATCTAACGCCATATGACGGTACGGTACAGTATGGTTGATGGACCCTCGTGTAAGCTCGGGGAGAGATAGAGATTTCTTGCATTATGGCGTTTTGTGGAAGAGCACACAAAAGCATCTCGATTACCTTTAACTTCATGTGAACTTATTCAGGTAGTGATAATCTTGTAAATAATGAAGCGTGGCGTGGAAGCGAATCGTGAAAATTTGGTACGCTCAGAGCACTAAGCAACACAGCGTTTGAGAATACGCCTGCTGTATTCCATCTGAGTTGATGCAAAATACCGTTTTCTCAACGGAATTGTGAGCCCTCATCTACGGTAACAAAGAGAATTCTGCTCATTCGAAAAGAAAAGGCTGAGCAATCACCTGGTACGGAGATTTTGTTTACAGCGTAATGTGGCTTACGAATTCAGGATTCAGAATATATCATGATGAACAGCCATTGCAAACGCTTTAAAGAGAATTTCTGAAGCCATCAGTGTGTGACGAATGACTCTGTAACGAGGAGCCAAGTACTGGCTGAGCATGACAAAAGCATAACGGTGTTCGCAATTTTTCTACTCCATCACAAACTTAAAGCATGTAAAATGGTTTTTATTCAAACAAAGCAACACTACATGCTCTCATTAAGAGATCCTTCGGATTGAGAACTAACGCGTTCATCACATCGCATCATGGGTATGTTACAGAAGCAATTCCTCAAGTACAAGAATAACATCCTTTGAAACAAATTCGAGATAAGAATAGAAAAAGTATCTCATCATCACAGACTTGTGCTCGTGGGAAAGTAGACGATTGCCATTATTGATCTGTTTTGAGTCATGCATTTCAAAAAGGCTGTAAACAAACTCATCCCCCCCTTGCAATGCATTGACGAATTGGCGGACTATTTGTTGGGCTCAACGTTTAACACACAACCTGAAGAAAAGCGACTGATCCGGCAATAACGTCTTTAGATCGGGCATAACCGAAAACAAAGTCGAGCTTGTATACGTGGGGATAATTTAAGTCAGTTCTTCAAAGTTCCTATGGATGTATGAAGTCATACTTGTTGCCCAACACCTGCCCACCATGTGGTGGAGTGGGTTCTGCATAGTGTGTTTCCTCAAAGTATGAGAGGAGAGATGCATGCAGAAGCAGCAGTGAGTACTCTGAGTACTTTCCACCTCCTGTGTTTAAGAATGGCTCTCTCATGAATCTTTGCTATTGTTTCCGTAACTTGACTACAGACAGACGGTATTATGTGAACCAGCGCAGGTTACCGTTGCTAATAACATGTACCTTGAACAGAAAGAAAAGCAGCAAACTTGGAAATTTCATTTATTCAGTTAATCTGCTTGTGCTTGATCTCAAAACTTGAAAAAACTTTCAACGAAATTGTGCGCGCTAACTGTGATTAACAGAGATTACGTGGTAACAATGAAAATCGTCTCTGAATTCTAAGAGATTTTGGGAGATATTTTAACGCAATTGACTCTTATTTCGCTGTCGTGGGCCTAACCATTTGATCACAAATGCAATGAATCTGAATTCGTTGCGAAGATTGTGTTGCAGCTGACGGTGAGTATTTGTGTCTTTTCATTCGCATAGCATTTCGAGCAGTTATAGACAAATGGTTTCATTTCACTAAAAAAAGTGACTTTGTCACAATTGTCTCGGAATCGGAGTATTGCTATTCTTTCATAATCAAGTGCTCGAGCAATTCCAAGATTTTCAAATAACTTGTAAACGATCATTTGATATGGGAAAAAGCGGAGTTGCCGTTCACACTTGTTGCATCTCATGTGCTTTATGCCAAAACTGTAGCTAGCAGGTATTAAGAGTTGGATCGATGTGGTTACTCATGGTAGAAATTTCGCACATTCCAGATCCTAAAAGCAGATGTGACATCCAGAAGTAGCAACCAAGTCCTGTCACTTCCTTTCCTGAAATATTGACGGTTCAGAAGACAGGAGTTGCTTCACGGATGTTCTCAAAAGACTCACAGCCCATCTCAACTTCTTGCCTTCAACAACATTGACCTGACATCACCTGACCTGTTGTTGAGTTATATCGCTGTCTCAGATAGTTTGACAGAGTTAGGATACGAAGTTCCCAGAACATCTCTGTCTATTAAATGAAGAAATTATCGCGTTAAGTTTTTCGAGATGACTGTTATTTTGTAAATGTTAAGACGTTCCTGCAATCACAGGGTGGATTTTGTTGAAGCGAGATACAAAAGTTTGAAATCTTAACGGTTTCATCTGGAAGGAAGGTAAAACGGATCGCCGCGCTGGCCGGGCAGATACTTACGTCCAACATGGAAGCAAGTGTCACAATGGAAAACAGTGTTATCATGGAGACCAAAACAGTTGTTACCGAGGACATCGAGGAGTTTAAGCAGCGCATACACCAGCTAGAAATTAAGCTCGCGGCAGCAGAACAGAAAAGTGCAACTACAGAGCTCTATTACAAGGAAGAGCTGGAGTCGCAGATGAAGACCATTACTCGCATGGAGAAAGAAAAGGCTGAATTAGCTGCGGAAATTAAACTAGGAAAGAAACAAGTAAGTTTCAGTGTGACATTGAAACGCAGGCTTTGTTGTTGACAGAACTGTTTGGTCTGGTATTGTTTCTAAACCGATAAGGCTTGATTTTAGTATGAAGAGAAGAGCGACGAAGTTGACGACTTGAAAGCTATGCTGGAGGAAACTCAAAGGAATTACGAAAAACAATTGAGACTGACATCTAAAACTGACTTGACCCCCAAGGAAAGCCCACAAAGCTCAAAGGAGTTAGAGTCATTGAAGGTAAGATTTATTTCTGAAAGCTAAATTAACAGAATGATCTCTTAAAAATGGAGAGCGAAAGCTTTGCTAATCAGAAATGCTGTTGTAGGAAGCCAATTCGGATCTCAAAGTACAAATTAAGAACCTGGAAACTACCATTTTGACTCAAACTAACACTATTCAAGGACAGGACAATAAAATTAAGGCACTTAATGGCTACATTAGCGAGCTGAAGGAAAGCCTTGAGTTGAAAACAAGCGACATTAAGGAACTGAAAGAAAAAATAAGTGCTCAGGAGGAACTCTGGAGTGAAAAAATGGCTATGGCTAATAACGAAAATATGAATAGCTTAGACGACAACCGAAGAGGAAATTCCCTATTTTCGGAGCTAGAGAATCGACGGGTTAAAGGTACAAATTTACATCATCATTTTCACGAATATTGTGGACGAAGCTGACACCTGACTTCCGTTGATGTCATTGCTTTTGCAGTTGAGGAAGAGTTAAAGCGTTTACGAGAACGTGTGAAAACTTTAACAACGGAAAATCTATCGCTCCAGACTAAAATCAGTAAAGGAGACCAGCAAACAGGAGTCATTTTAACCCAACTGCAAGCTGTTCAAAAGTCGCAGGATCTTGTCATTGCAGAAATTTCAAAATGGAAAGGCGAAACTTTGAAAAAGTTCGATGTAAGTTTTAAAAACAGTGCACGGTAGTCGTAATTTGCATTAGTGACAATGTTTTAGCAGAGTTTATTTCTCTACAAGCTACAATGAAGTCATTCTTTGTTATTTCAGATGTATACTCTAAGAATCGAGAAGTTGCGCGACGAATACCAAAATAAACTCCAGAGATATGCTACGAATAGCGTCGTTCAGGATCTTAAAGTTTGTCAAGAAAGAGATCAGCTCCTGGTTCAAAACATCAGCTTGCAAAAAGAAATTCTGGATCTGAAGCGTGAGATCAAAATCAATCAACATTGGAGGGTGGAATCAGATGCGAAAAGAATAATTGAGTCTGTCCGTAGTAACGGAAGTGATTCCAAATCCAATCCTGCAGATACTTCGTGTATCACTGAAGAGTCAAAGCCTCAAAATTGTCAGCAGCAATAAGTCTGTTTCCATTTTTATCGAAATACGCCTTACTTTGTGTAATCCTGGCACAGTCACATATTAAGTGATATTATGTTATAATGATTGTTAAACAGACTTTTTACCTATTTATGCACCTGAACGTTTTGATTGTATGTATACTATAGCCAATAGAAGCATAAATGCCAAGTGTTTGCAACGTTCTCTAATTTTTAAGATTGCTGTCTTTTTAGAGCATTATTTTGACATTCGCTTTACAAACGAAACCGCAATCGCAGCACTTCACGTTAGAAAATTATCAAGTCCTTGCTGTGCATGTCTGTCGAAAATTATTTTGTCACAGTTAATGGTAGAAGAAGCTCCTACAATGCATTGGTTACGAGCCCTGTTGCTAAGCAAAACTACATGGACTTCTTCGCTCGCAAAATTGAAACAGTTACAATGGTTGTAAACGCTAGTAAGATAGGTGGATTAAGTAAGCTCGCAAAGTAAGAACCAGAGTATTTATATTCGATTAGACGACAAAAGTCTTCATCGGCTGCCCAAATTTATAGTGCCCAATCATCAGTTTCGTGTAATCCCCAACTGGAACAAATTTTAAAAGTGTAAAGACCCTGGAATTTTAGCTTATACCATTTGCATAAAATAACATTGCCAGGCTATCCAATGCAGAAACCAGTGGTGCTTCCTCCTCTCGTTGCCCCTCCGGGTCAATTCCCTACACCTTTAGACATGTTGTCCACCCCCTTCCTGCTCTCCTTGTGCCATACCAATCCCTTGTGGCCCATGTCCACCTCCGTATTGTCCTCCGTCTTGTTTACCTTGCTGTCCTCCATGCTGCCCTCCTCCAAACTGTTGTCCAAGTCAGCCGTGCCCTTCCCCACCATGCATTCCTTGTGGCCCATGCTCGCCATGTGCTCCAAAATGCCCAAAACCACCCTGCATTCCCGGTCAGATTCAGACCAGTACATGCTGCTGCTGTGGAGGTCGATCAACAGTTATAAGGGTCCCGAAGTAAGCCGTGCAGGTCGCTACTGTAAAATCATAATATTGGCCTAGCATTACCCATTTAGTGTAGACCAGACTGGAACATCCGTCGAAGAGCATTAGTATTTGCAATCATTGAAGTAGAATGTCTCATTAACTTCTAACTCCCCCAAAAATTAACTAGACCCATGTATGCTTAAATGCAGAAACTGTTGTCAACCGCAGTGCCAGCCCTGCTGTCCGTGCTTAAACATGATGGGTTGCTGTACCCCTTGCTCACCTTGCAAGCCGTGTAAACCTTGTCTACCGTGCTGTCAACCTTGTTTGTGTCAACCATGCTGCCAAGAACAACCACCTTGCTGCTGTACTGGCGCGGAGAGTGACAAACCACCCTGCTTCAATAATTGCAACTTTTACTGCACGGAGCTTCCAGGAAAAGGTAAATTCTCACCCTGCATACCGGAGTGCACCAACGAGGAAGGTCAACCAGAAGAATGCGAAGAAAATGGGGGACTAAACGGTCTTGGAACAAATAGCAAACTGCGTGGGGGCATGGGATCTTACGCGGCTACTTCTAGAAGTCGTCCACTCATGAATCGTGCCGCAGGTGACGATCAACTGGCACCTATACCTCGTAATGGCAGGTCAAACTTTGTTGGCGATGAAACTTCAAGCAATAGCGAAACAATATCATACGAGTCTTACGAACGCAGCAGAAGCCGACCTATACAGCCAAGTCGTATAAACGCTCAAGAATTCACGAAAAATGCAGACCAAAAATGTTACATTCCCTCTGATCGAAGCCTGGGAAGACTCATTGTCCCAAATGCGTGTGAACATCCATTTCCTCCACCCTGTAATCTTAAAAGTAACGATTGCAAACCAATATGTTGCCCAGAATCTGAATTGAATGCTGCCGAAAACACTCCAATGGGAGATGGAAATCTCCAATCTAAAACTTGCAGTGATAAGCAAAGTACTTCTCCTTCATCGATTGTTCCGCTTACATATGGCTCCACCGAACACCTACGTCAGTCCTTGTAGTTCTGCCAGGATGACAGCCCGAACATATTTCAGTCACTGTACTACGAGGGGGAACGACGAATTTCCGCAGTTTCGTGTTGGACCTGGAAACGTGGAAACGGAAACTAATTTGACAAACCAAGTTAGTTTAGGGACACAGGAAGCCCTCTCTACAATAAGAACGCCATCGAGTTGTGTGAAAACGTTTATTCGAAGAAAAGCGTGCGTGCAAACAAGGAATGCTAGCGCTACGTCCCACAGATCCGTATTCGTGGCAACAACTAGAGCGTCGCAACACGATGGCATTTGTGAGACCGTTACTATTTCAAGAACTCAAGTTTGTAAGATCAAAGAAAAAGATAATTGGAATGAGCAAGAAAAAAGGAGCAGTATCGCGCCCACAGGACTTGAAGACGGAACAAAAAGATTGTCCCAAATAAGTTTACCCGATATGCAAAAAAACAGCTTTGGTCAATTGGTTGTGCCTCTAAAACTCGACAGGGTGAAACTGTCCAAAATAAAACTTCGCAGTGAAAATAATTCCGTTGCACTTTCCAATCATCTTTTTTCACGTGAAACTATGTACTGCTCTGGGCGAAGTGTTATGTCTTATGTACAGCCAACTTTTTCTCCTGACATGTATCCCATGCTGCCAGAAACTAAACAGAAAGTCAGAAAGGAAGACGTTGATAAATTTTGGAATAAGCGGCACTACCAACTTGAATCTGAGATGCCACAAAAATTGAAAAAGATTCAAAGTGCTAAAGACGGTTTTTATCCCAAAGAACAGCGACCCAAAATAATAAAAAAATTAGCGCTGTCTGACCCAGGAACAAGCACAAGACACAACTTGGATCAACGTCAAAACCGTGGAGTCGGTGCCGAACGCACCAACAGCGAATGTGTGAAGACATCCGGCATTTCGAAAGAGAGTAAACGCCGACTTATTTGGGATGGAAACCATGTTACACATTACAAACAATGGGTTAGACATCCTCCAGGAAACAGCAAAGAAGTTCACGAACGATTACGCTCGACAGGCAGAAGCGTCCGAAGTCACTCAGGTCTCAACTGTTGATGACGCTGATTCGGGCTTATTGTTATTGCAGAAGTGTTCTATTGTAAGTGTAATGGCTGAAGTGATCAATAGTTATTTATGCCGTTAATAGAAGTATTGTTGATATGAGAAAATTCTATATTCTACCAGGATCAAAACTGCGATTCCTCCATAATTCCCTTCGAGTTTTTTCGTGTACCATCCAGTCGTGAGTGTGAGCCTGCCCCAGAAAATCCAGAGGCAGCTCATTGTCCCTTGAAGGACACTGTTGTGCCAACACTAGTCATGACGCAGAACACTCTTGGTTCCGTACACGAGCTTAACCATAGTGACGGCGACACAAGTCAGCATACTTGTAATACTTCGAAGGAAAATTTGTCTCTTCCGCCTATATGTGAAGCTAAGAAAGGAAGTTCACTAAATGTAAGATTTAGAAACAGCTTCAACAAGATACGAGACTTTGTAACGCTAGCCGAAATTAGTGGACAGTCGTAGAAGTTGGCCCGTATCATGCTTTACGAATTATCAGAACAAGAAACTAAAAATTACCAAAGGCATTGTTAAGTCATCCACTGTTCAAAGCGATTCGAAGTTACCATTAATGAAAGAATCAATGAACATAAAAACATGCGAGAATTTTCATAATAAACACAAAATTTTTAATAGAAGTTAAATGTGCAGTAATAGCCTCTCATTTCCCAGGAAACCGCAGCTGCACTGTGCTTTGCTCAAAGTAGACTTTAATTACCCTTGCTTTTAAAATTCTCTGTGCATCTATTCTTATTTCCTCGTATTTTGTTGGAATCTGATTTTAAGACGGACTTTTCCTCTCTCAATGGAAAAAAAACCTGCGATAAAATCTGAATTGGTTGGGTACTAAGCAATTGCAGGCATTTTTGCTTGGTTAAGGGTCAAAAATGCAGCCTGATGGAAAAAAGAAATACAAGAGCATGTTTTAAGCTTCACTTCTGCAAGCTTCAGTTATGGTGACCTAGGTTGTGGCATAAGTAATCATGACGTCCAGCTGGTGCTGGAATTACTACAAGTCTACTCGGCATAAAGGTTTGTGAAAGTTTGCTAGTGTTCTAGTCATTTACAAAACCCTTTTAAAGATTTCCCTCACAGTAACATGTAACAGTAACATGTGAATATGCTGCAAGGTAATACATACCTGCGATGGACGAATTTCCAATATTCTCGTGGCATCATCTGCGAGGGGTGAACGGAATAGGAACACACGGCCACCTGAGCACGATGTCGAGCCATGATGATATTCCTTATGGTACCGACGAATTGCAAACTACTTTCCGAAAATGTCAGGAGGTAAATAGCATCTCAGATACTCTGAAATTTCACCGCTTGCTGCAAGAATCTCTTCATGAAATTTCGACTTCTGAAAAGCATCCGTACCCGGAGCTTGAGAATGACAATAATAAGTCAATTGAATATTGGTTTCCATCTCTTCACACAATTGCCACTCAAACAAGTAGTGTGCTATCTGTGGAAAGTTACATCGTTTCCCGTTACGCCAAGTATTATCCTAGTGCCTGAAAGCAATAAGTGTCAGCAGTTTCAAAATTTCAAGTACGGAAAGAACTTACAGACTGAGAAAAGTCCATTGAGGGGAAAGCATCGCGGAAGCGATGACTTTCACTGTAGGATTGAGAATTTATATAATCATGGAACAAAACGCTACATGCACAAAAATCCCTTTGTCTTCTACAATTGCTGCTATTCTACCGCTGCTGCCTGCGGTGCAGCCACCTGTCACAACGGCCTTACGTGCATGGGATTAAACCAATGCACAAACGCTTCTGGACCACCACACTGTACTAAAAATATATCAACCTTGTCGGGATGCATAGAAAAGCTACATCCTTGCTTGCCTCCTAGAGACTATGGGTGCTCATCGTCTACGACCTGTTCGCGCCAGCCCTCTGGATTAGTTGTTAGGCCTCCACCGCTGCCACCGAAGCCACAGTGTTCACCAAGACAGCAATCCTGTCAGAACATTATGCCATTGCGACAATCCTCTGTCAGGTTTGATCACAGGGTTACTCGCCAGTCGCCGGTTAGGCAGCCGTCAAGGTCACGTTTTATACCCAGAAACAGAGCTAAAAAACCACCCATGCCATTGCCACACACCCTTACCTCCTGCAAGATCTTGCGCACCGCCCTCTCAAACAGTTTCAAGAAGTGGTTTGCATCCGGAACCGCTAAACTCCATGTGCCAAATGCCGTCACCAATGTCGCTGCCTTTGGCACAACCATTACAATTGCCAGCCAATTGCATGCCGCACTATGGTTTTCCATGCTATTTACCAGCTGTAACGATACCAATAGGGTTCCAGCCCGTATGGCCTACGGAGTGCGACACACTGATATCAAAATCTCGAGCTGGGAAGAAAAGACGCCGTCGTAATTAATTGATGACCTGGACCGGACCTGCCAGGTCCCGGTCGTGCTTTCTTGGGACCGAAACCAAGCAGGTCCAGGTCAGGTCCAGGTCTTTCAGGTCATAGACCGGGACCTTTTTGCAACCCTAGTCGTAATTGCAATAAGTGGAGGGCGCGGTAGGACAAAGAATGAGTTGCTGTTATCTATCTTGTTTATTATTTTTAGCGAGAAACTGTAATAAACTTATTAAACTCATTCCACCACTATAGGGGATATCTGTTTAAATCATTCATGAAAGTGCTAAGACTAATGCGAAAGAAAAGCTGTATCTAAGTACACTGTTAAATCCAAGGAAGAAGATGTCATTTCAGCGCCTATGTTTCGTAATTTAACCGGACATGCAGATTCAACCTCAAATACTAATTAAGGCCATACTTGTTCTAATGGATCTCTTACACTTTAGGTGTGTTAAGTAATAATGTGCAGACATTTAGCAAACTGAGTATAAAATTAATATCATCACGAAGCAACATTTTTGTTAACAATCAGCGCCGATTGCATTTAGGAATGATGTTGAGCATCAAAAACTATTCGTGTCCCGCATCTTACTCATACCCGTCTCTGCTGAATGGATTCGCTGTCATTCAGGTGTTTCAATCGATGGATTTCGTTGCTCAACTGCTGATTTTCCTTTAGGAGGCCACTTTGCTTGGAAAGAAGGTGGAAAATCTAGGGCATGAAATTCATTCCATGAAAAATAGTTATGCGACTTCTACCAAAGCATGCGATCCAGCGCATTTATCTCAAAGCCTCTGTTTTAGTTGCGCTGCTACAGCATTCCATCTACATAGCGAGTTGCAGAGTTGTGCATAACTCCTAACCTTTGCACGACATCTTGAATTCGCTTCATCCAATCATCTAAATGTTGATTAGTATCCACCAAAATCTGAGACATTTTTTCAAAATCTTTTTTCAAAGAGTCATCCTTGCTGGTCTCCTTCTTCTCCGACTTTTCTTCTGCTGTTGTGGGCTTCGCCTTCTCAGCCTGTTTCTCAGACTCTACAGCTTGTTTCGCTGGTTTATCTTTGCTGGCTTCAGTATCTGCAGCCGCTCCATCCACTTTTTCTTCGTCAGCTGCAGATTCTCCTGTAGTTTCTCCAGCTGGCTTCTGATCTTCCGAACTTTCTTCGTTCTCATCTTCATTGTCATCATTTTTGGAATCTGATTTGTCTTTCTTTTCGTCTTTCTGGCCCTCGTCTTTGGTAGGGGCTTCGGAAGTTTCTTCAGTATTTTCTTCCTCTGCATCATCATCTTCCTCCTCTGATTCGTCTTCTTCATCGTCATCATCATCATCTGTTTCTTCCTCCTCAGCATGAGATTCTAGCCATTGAGACATTTCTTCGCTGATGGTATTGAGCTCAGTTAATAATTTTTTAATTTCTGCCTGATCTACAGGCGGAGATGGAGTATCATTCGGAGGTGTAGCAGGAGAAGACGGTTTCTTGTCATCATCTTCAGCTTCTTGCTTGCTTGCTTTTTGTAGGTTGGAAACACAACTCTGCAACTCGACCTTCAAGTCTTGCCTACAACACAATAAACATTGACACAAGACACGAAAACACAACAAAGAAGCTTTACCCTTTCCGATTTTAAGTTTTCCTCCTCCTGAAGTTTTTGGAGTCTTTTGGTCATCAACTCATGATTCGACATAAAATACTCGATCCTTTTCTCCAATTCAGTCTGTTTCGCTAGATTAACCTTGCTATTCTGAATCAGCCTTTCTCTCTCCCGCTCGAAGTGAACCTTATCTTTCCTAAACTCAAAAGTAGCACAAGTTTCTAGTCAATAAAACACTTTCGGGAGTTTAAAACGGCAAAATTATCGGTGCCGTACAGAACAAGTTTCTCACAACAAAGTGTTCAATGAATGTTGGTAGGTTTAATACAGTTAAATAAGGCTAACGGATGTAGAACTGGATTTTAGTACCTGTACTGCTTGGAAGTGTCATCAAGTTTTTCGGTCAGGACTTTGCACTCGCCTCTAAGGTTGTCAAGTAAAGCGTTTTGAGCTTGTATGAGCTGTTCCAGGTCTGCCATGTCACGAGCTAGAAAAAAAACGACAGCTGGTAATGACAGCAAGTTGAGTTAGCTAATCTATGTTTTGCGGAGGTACCAATCTTACAATGCTTATCCTCAATGCTTTGTACAATATCGGCAACAGATGAGTCTGGGGGTGCGTCTCCACGATCTTTCAACGCTGCATTCTGTGATTTAAACGATTAATTCAGAAAAGAGAGCTAAGGAGAGAGATTCTTTCCTTTTTACACTGTAAAGTTAATGTCAGCCTACCTCTCTGTGTAAATGAGCGATGTTTTCATTAAGTTTTACAATTATCTCTTGTGATTGTATCAAATCCGTGTCTGATGCTTCCATTCTTTCCCGTAGTGTTGTGATTTCAGCCTAAAAAGTTAATCTACGAATGATATCTGTCCATATTAAGGAAAAGTTANAAAAAGTTAATCTACGAATGATATCTGTCCATATTAAGGAAAAGTTATTATATAATTGACAGTTAATTGCCTGAAGCTTGGCCACTTCTTGTTTGCTGTCTCTTTCGAACTTCTCCATGCACAATCTTGAATTGATCAATTCTTGCTCAGCGTGGCTTTTCATGAGAAGTGCTTGACTTAGCTCCTTTTGCATGTGTCCTAAACCCAAAACAGAATTTCATTCAATTTTTTTCACATTTGCAGTAAGACTAGAACCATACTCGATCCGCACTTACCGATCCGGATAAGATTCTCTTGCCTAAGATCTTCCATAGTTTGTGTTTTCAATTGCAGTTCCCTTTTAAGTTCTAATTCTATTCTTTTCATTCTTTCCAGTTCCAAGCGTGCACGGGTCAGGGAATCCATTTCAACATTGATGTTACTATTCAACATTTCTATTTCTTGGCGGTACTTTAATTCAACTTGCATCTTTTCTTCCTGAATCTTTTTACAGTTTTCTGTGATCATATCGCGTAGACGCTGCTGCTGCCTGTCCAACTCATCTTTTAGGCGTTTTGACTCCATATCACTCTTGATGTTGTTTATCCAAAATCAAAAGTACATAATATATGTGAACAAAGCTGACGTGATGAGATCAAATACGAGAAAAGTAAGACTGAGGGATTAAGGAACTAATATCTGACTGTAGCAAATTATTCTGTGAAAGGTACATTATAACTACATCTGTTTTGTGAACTATACTGATAGAGCTACATCGTACTAAAAACTTGATTTAAAATTTCAAATTTTCTGAGTTTTAGGCCGTCATCCAGCGAAGATAATTCTTCTCTGCTCTGAGTCCTTACTGATTTCCATGCAGGCTAGATTATTATAAATTGGATAATATTACCAAAGTTCCATTATGCAAAGAGCTAAAGCTAACATACCTGAGTTTTTTCATTCTGCATAGCTTCCACGACATCCAAGCTGTGTTTGACTTTTTTTGCGGCATCAGCTTCGCGATCTCGCAATTCTGACATCATCACCTTAAACCTGGATAGGGTCTCAACGAGGTCGTGTTTCTCTCTACGAAAAATTTCGGAAATAATTTCTGAATTCACTCTAGACAGATTCAATCATTACATTTTCACAACACAGTACACTACCTGTTGAGATTTTCTATTTCCGCACGATGAAGGTCACAATATGCGTAAGGATTCACAGCTGGCGCATTTGCCAAAAGTAGCCATACTGGGGTCCGTGGTGCTCTGTGAATTTTGGTTCTTTCGCATTTCCAGTATTTCCTCTTGAGCAAGATGCAAGCTCCGTTTGGTTTGATTAAGCTGCGCTTCCATTTCTGCCAGCTTTGACTCAAGAATTACATTTTGCGAAGTTCCTCCTCCTGACAACGGCTTCTTCAATATTGACTTGGTACTGTCCGTTTTTTCGTCCAGTTGGTCAATCATATTATTTAGCAGATCTCTTTTCTGACGCTCATGCAGAGCTTCGTTTTCGGATATAACATCTTTCACTTTATCAAGCATGTTTGCGAGGTCGTCCCGGCAGTACTTCGTCTCCTTTTCCAGCTGTGCAATGTACTCTCCTTGCTTGTTGATGAATTCCACCAAATCATCTTCGCACCCTGCAGCACCTGGTGCAAAGTTATACAACTGATTGTTCAATGGCTTCACGCCCAAAGTAGGGTCTTTCGAAAACATTGACCGGAAGCTAAATGAACGACGACCTCCCGGAGAAATGGAAGTCGAATCTTCCTTTGATCCTCTGATAGGTACTGAGATCTCCGAGGGATCCCTGTGTTAACATGAATGAAAGTCGTATTACAACCCGTTCATCTACATAGAATGGTTGCTCACCGGGTCTGGTTAATCAAATTTGATGCAACAGCCGGCACAGACCTTGGCTCCGCTCGATTCCAGCATGCTATGAGGACGAGGACTTAAAATATTCCTCAATCGGGACACAGCCTCGCGATAGGCTACGTCAGTGTGGTCAGAAGCCACTTTCTTACTTCCAGTCCATCCCGGAGAACGACACAGACTTCCTGAAAAATAACAAGAGATTAAATTGCCGAAATTATGTAAGCTATGACTGCTTAAGAAGGAAACACAGGCAAAGCAACATACCGACCGTCAACAACCATCTGCCTTTCACAAGGTCACTAACCATAACTTCGTAATAGCAGATAGTAATTACTTGCGTTGGGAATGATTCTTATACTAGCCTCTGGTTGGCATCGAAGTAATTTTTAACGAACAGACACAATTGTCACTACCGTTGACTCCCTGAGATTTTGCAGCAACCGTCTAGTTTACCACTCCTTTGCGCATTAATAAATCAAATATAGGATTAGAAAACGTCAACTCAGCACTATGCTTCTCACTAAAGGATAAACTATCTCTAATGCAAACCATTTTTTCATTTACGGGAATGAGATGGTCAAGAAACTGCCCGAAATACGTTTTCAAACCCTCACAATAAAACAAAAAGCAGGTCATCTCCTATCTTCAACTCAACGTCCCGAAACTTTTCGCGACTGCTAACAAAAGTATATACAAAACGCACAGAGCGGCCGAAACACGGAAAACTTTCTTCTCGACTATTACAGCATCATAATGCACAATTTTACGGACAGCGGTGTTGACAACGGGAAGAAATTCGCCAAAACAAACCGTTTTCGCGCCCCGAATATTTCAAAAATTGTCAACATTCAAGCACACATTTTAGCCTTTCCAGTTACGAAACTCTCACTGAATTGCGAATTGAAGCAATTACTTAGGCTCGTTTACGAGAGAGGAACAATTATGAATGAATTATTATATAATTTGTCAATGCGGTAAAAATATGAAGCATACCTGGGTTGATTAGAAATTGGAGAGTTCTTGGTAGCGGATCCGAACCTACGGAATCCGAAAATTCCAAGTGATGGAGCACTCGCGTCCCCCCGATCGTTTCCATCTCCCATCATTTGTCTTCCACTGCTTGGAGTGGAATTGAACCTTTGCCGGAACGGGAGCCGAAATCGACTGGGTCTCACATTGGGCAAACTTGAGTTTTCCAAGCTTCCTCTACTGTCCATCGACCTCATGCTGGAGTCGATGTTGATGACAACGTGTGATGACAAAGACTAAACTCATACTTTGATGCGATTCTGGATCTAATCTGATTTGGTAAGCTGGAATTAGCGCAGATAAGCTGGAATACGCTGGGGAAAGGAAGTAAATGGAAGAAATAGCTGAATTTCCGTAGCCTCATTATTTTCTCTTCTTGGATACTTTCACTAAAACAAAGTCTGGCCATTAGTCTCCCCAGCTCGCGTGACTTTCTTAAAACGTTCCAAAACTGTCATTTTGGAAAATAAGACACGAAAGTCCCGATAGCCCTATGATAATCTGGAGCTTTTGCACAGGATTTATTCATCCTATAAAACTAAACATTCCTCGTCAGGTCGTCGTCTACTACACCCTCTCCCAATCTTCTAATCGTTTATTCGGCAGACTCTAAACCAACCTTTCATTTTTCCCCTGCCAGCGCATCGATTATTCAGTCACTCCACAGTGCTGGTATTATCCCTCTCATGTAACTGCCATTGGACATCCCCTGCATGCTGCCCATTCCATTTAATATAAAATGATTTTAATGTTACCAATTTGTGCATGTGTTCAGTAGTTTCCTCCCCCGGCCTAGCAATTATAGCGCGGTTTAGTTCCGATTAATTTACGACGAAACAAGGAAGAGAGCAGTAAGAATAGGAGGCCGAAAGTCTTTTACTACCCATTCTCTCAGGTAAGTTTGCTTCATCGATTCTTCAAGTCTTAATGCTAAACCATGTTAACAGCCTATTGCAAGGGTCAGCTGCGTGTTTCTCACCAGTTCAATCAGTTGATTCTCATTACCCCGTAGGATTTCGCTTTTATCACTCTAGCATACTGGCAGGTTCCCTTATCCTGTCACGGAATCCGACAATTTTACTAAAGAGACGGCTCTTTAAGAGAAACTTTTCCGCAACCTGTAACTGTCATCGTTCGTCCATGCCATGCATGTCTAATGTCATTCTGGCGAAATCCAGCCATCCCACCTGGTTTCAACCAATCTCAGTCATGAGTTTTCCATCTCTGACCAAATTGCAAATGAAGCTCAGTTTTTGCCCGCATAAACGAGGGAAACGAGGGAAAAGTTTAGAAATTGCAGACGGATTCTACTATCTGTCAATTAACGACCTGACAATTTTCTTGCTGCCAATCCAATATTTTTCGATTCGGAATTTAAAATTACATGGGCCGAACTTGTAATTCGAACTGAAGTTTGTATTTAGCGTCTGTTGCGAAAAATGTACATATGCAATAATATATTTGCCTATCAGTAAGATTATGTCGGTGTATAGAGTGAAGGCAAATGAGGTATTAAGCACCGAAACATTACTCCCTCCAGCATCTATAGGTCTGGCATTAGTTGAAATTGCTTACTGCAGAGGGTGCAATGCTCATATTTTCGCAATGTTTTTTAGAGTCCATAATTGCTGCAATCAAAGCGGTTTTAAAATTCACAACTCCACTCTGATTATACAACTTCAAGGCCTAATACTTGTCTCGCAGGCAGTTTGCAGCAAAAACCGGACAGTTGTTTCTCTGTATCCTTCAGCTCACTGCAGCAGGTGAGGCAAGATCCTGAACGCTATGCAAGTTTTTGTCTATTGCGTACCAAATCTCTTGCTTAAAAATTATGATTTCCACAGAAATGTCTCCTAGGACCTAGTAGGCCTGCAGTGGAGATTATAAATTTATCTTGATGATCTTGTACAACCCTGGAGTTGCTAGAGCACACAACACCGTAACAGTGTGGAGATGCATTATGTGACTACGTACGAATCCTTTCTTCAAGGTTCCTCGAACTTGAATCAGTTGCAAAACCAGATCGTGCTGCCTTTGCTAGCGCTAGATCTACCTGCTTCTCATCCCTCACACCAGCTATCACGTATTTTATTACTTGCATTTAAAGCGTACGCGCGTTCATGCTCGTTATCTTGTAGATGCCATCGCCGAAGCTGAAAATTGTGCAAATGGAAGATGGCGCAGAAGAAATAATAAACAACCAGTTTTTATATTTGGATCCCAGTTTTTGCAACTTTTCAACTCGCCCAAGCCATCTCTTTGTAGGTAGGAGTTGAGATCGGAGTCTGATTTCCATTTGCAAGAACTCCAACAGCTTAAGAATCAACGTGCAGCGTACAAGTGCGGCTTTCCTGTTTATTATGTTTTCCGTATCTCACTTGCGCCACTTGCCCTCATCTTCTGATCGATCTTGACTTGGCTGAACACAGACCTACTAAACATGGCATTAAGTCCACTTGCTTGCCCAGGAAAACTAACATTTAATCTAGCGTCATGATATGAAATTGCGAACTGTATATAGCTGTTGAATACTTTGTATTAGAAAAGTGGCAGTGTCTGAATTAGGTTCTAGCTTACATATAGAAATGTAGACAATTTATGAACAGGGTCTGTGTTTCATTAGCCCTGTATCTCCAAGCTATGCTTTCAATCTTTCCTTTTCACGCAAGTTCTAACTAAGATTCATCATGCACAATCCTACGGTCATTCTCTTTCCTCCAAGTATGGCGTCAGATTACTGCAGAGTAACGACATGAAAACACAATTACGTTTGCTTGTATTACAGCCTCCAGAAATGGGCAAGATAGGACAATTAACAATACAAGTTGATTTTGGACAATGTTTGACAAACATTAAAAAAGTTACTTCAAGGCGAAATGAAGAAAAGTCCCTAGAAACACGCATAAGAAAGTTAACCAAGTCGCAAAATAGTGCACTAGCAATAGTTGCCAGAGAGTAAAAGCTACTTTTGCAGCTAGTCAAAGTAGAAGAAATAAGAAAAGTTTAATTTATTCGATTTCATGCATCCAGTTTCTCTCTGTCCCAAAAGCACTTGGATTTTCTACTGGGATTGGCGAGAGAAAGTCAAAGCGCTAGAAAGTATTGAAAAAGAAGTAGCTGCTACATGCATCCAGTTTCTCTCTGTCCCAAAAGCACTTGGATTTTCTACTGGGATTGGCGAGAGAAAGTCAAAGCGCTAGAAAGTATTGGAAAAGAAGTAGCTGCTACGAAGTGGCTAGTCTCATTTACACTTTTTTTAGGAGGGGAACAGCCGCTACAATGAGCCAAAATCACGGAGGCCTTGCGTAAAGTTTTACAGAAACTCCAAGGTTGAGGGATACTAATGCAGAGCTGATTAAACGCTATTTTCGTTAACGTTACCAGTACCAGCGTTTGTGGTTTGTGTACAGTTGGCTGTCGCAGTGATGCCAAGCCAATCAAGTTCTAATGGCTCGTATTATTCAATTCTCAAGTTCATAAGCTTATAGCTAGCCTAGTTATATGTACTGTTTGCGTTACCAAGACCAACGTGAATTCCTGGAAATGATTATGCTTATTATGCGGTATGGTAACCCTAAGCAAGTTCGCCTCTAATGGGTACTTTATACGTTTGTTACATGTACACACGATCATAATCCCAGTATCAGAAGAAATATCACTGGCCTTTGTGAGTATGACAAAAAGCGGTTTATTATTGTTTCATACAATTTCTTCGTGGGATGAATCATGTTGAAATGTTAATGCTGATATAATGGACGGCCATAGCATGTTGCGGCTCAGAGGATGCGTCATGTGATGCTGTATTTGGCTACATGTAGAATGTAGAGCTAGACATTAGCTCGGGCATTCGTCTTTTTAAGTGAATAATCATATCTCACCCACCCACCACCTTTTCCCACTTACCTGGATGGGTTCTCGTTCTGCTCTTTGCGTATATTACACAACATGTTAGCTAAAGTGTGTGAGCTTGGAAAATCGTGAATGCAAAAGCCGTCGTCTTTCCCGATTGTTGACTCTTGAAACGCTACAGAACACGACCATATTCGACCAGCGGCTCATCCGAGGTCTTAGCCGTGCGGTTGGTAAGGAATAACGATTGTGGTACGCTACCACTTGAGTGAACTTGGTCTTTTCTGTGTATTTATCCAGTTGAACCGAGCTGTTGAATCTGACTTAAGGCAAGTGGACCATGACCACAGCAGAAGAGGGTGATACAGCTAGTTCAATTCTTGCCTTGATTCTCCCATGATGCTCTTGACTCTTAATGTTTTTGCGACAACGGTGGCAAATGGCAAATACTCAACTGCGCTGAAACAAAGAGGCAAACCACAAAGAAATGAGTACGAGGAAGCGCCAATTTTACGTAACTGCTCCTGCTTCATTTTAAACTGGCCCCAAGTTATCGTCATTAGATTACTGACTACGATTGTATTACCCCTTTGCAATGCCAGTTAGCACAGACTACAGAGATGCTGAAAAGCTGCTTCATTAGTGCTTCTCATAAGGGGGAGAAAGAAAAGCGTTCTTGTCTCTGATGCATAGGCAGTCAATTCTTTAAGCGCTCGAAAAATGAACACGTACCTAGCGCATACTGTAGAACTTGACGCTCTAACACATTTCCTATTCTGTTCGCAGCATCCCCATCTCTCTCTTTACTATCTCGTGTACGGAGCATTCTCTCAGACAGGGAGGATGATGGGATACTTTGCAGGTTGGATACACCAGAGTTAACTGCGTTAACAAATCCACAAAGTCATACACTCCACCTCAGAGTTGATCAGCTTCTCGCTCCGCTCCTACTTTGAATACAACAATTAGCTTGCCTCTCCACTCTACGAAGCCATTTACAGGTGAGCAGGAACGCACAACCTGAAGTTAACGCAGCCAGCTACTACCTGCGTCATTCACAACAATCATTCGCAGATGTAACTCACGCTTGTGACCGCTCATGGGTAAGAAATCATCGGCTTGCACTGCACTGCACCGATAGCATCTGCGTGCTTGGCTGCAGACACATTCTGTGGAACCAGATGACAATTCGCAGATGTAACTCACGCTTGTGACCGCTCATGGGTAAGAAATCATCGGCTTGCACTGCACTGCACCGATAGCATCTGCGTGCTTGGCTGCAGACACATTCTGTGGAACAGATGACTTAGTCACTGGAATTTTCGAATGTGTTCTATCAAAGACTTTGAAACGCTTGCGTTAAAGTGGTAATGAGTGCGAATCAGTGCCTGCATTTATGGAATACAATGTGACAGTTGGAAGTGGTGAATGAGCTTTAGTTTCCGCACGGATGTTTATGTATCACGTGTAGCGAAAACATGGGTTTGACCAGTTTCTCGGTGGTGATACCACTTTGTACAAATTCTGCAAATCCGTCTCCATCAGTACCATGAACATTTTCCATTTAAGTTCAAACACATTCCCTACTGTGTAACTTCAAATTGGGTTTCCAGCCACCGAAGCAGTACACCTGTACTCTGTACTGATCCCGAGAACTTTACTTGTTGGATTCCGTATCATTTTTATTGCACGTGGTTTCCGTACATGTTTCAAAACGATGTAATAACAAGGACGGAAGAATTTGGGCAGTGCGTCATCGCCAAATTTCAAGTGCATGCGACCAATCGCCTATGTTCTTGAGGTCGATAATGTGTGACATGTGTCTAATAAGCTGCAGATTGTTTGCCACAAAGGCTGCAAATGTGCTAATCTTATGAGCCTTGGGAAAGGGTTCAGGCGCCGTGTTTGATTGAAAATGGCTTGGGATTGCAGAATCTTTCAAAGCTGTTTTATAAACATCAGTTATTTTTAGAGCGACAAGAATCTTCATTTTCTTGCTCTGCTTCCACGCTCTCGTCCAGGCAGAATTCTCTTTCAGTTGTCAAGAAATCAAAGACTGTCACTGTTTCAAGCCGGATGCGGAAACGTTCAGCGTCTCATGTCCGAAGCATACGGGATTTGAGCTTGAGACTTTTGACAAAATCACCGCAGAGGGTACGTTTTTTTCCATTGTTTCAATTTTTTGATTCTGTTGTCGCAACTCCTTTGGACTCATAGAATGTCGCCCAAGTTGTAGGATTTTAATTTTCTATTCTTCATTGTCTAAAACTCCTATTTGGTAGTTCATGCATGCTTCGGCTAACACCAGCCTAGGTAATTGAAACTCCATAGTGATGAGCCGTTTAACGCTTATTACAGAGTCATCATATCATGAAGCATTTATGCTGGCGTCTTGCACGTGCTTTCGTTCCACCAGCGTGAATTTCACACCCATTGAACGGTGGAATTTTTGCACTTTAGGAGATTGCATCACTGCAATACTGAAGAATAGTTTTCATGGCAAACTCAATTGTCATTCGCGTGCTAATCACCATCAGCAGATCAGTGGCAGGGCTTATAGTAGGATTTCGTACAATGCTTTCTTGGCAAACGAGCCTCTAGTATCTCCTCGTAGGAGCTGTTATTTATGTTTGTAGCTTTCTTAAGCACAAGTTAGTTGGTTTGTTTGCCAACCTTTCAGATTTCCAATGAATGAGATGTACTTGACTCCAAGCTCATCTTGAGATTAGGAATCATGCAGTATATTTACACTCCTTTTCGTTAGAGCCGTTTGTTGTTGCGACTCACGAAGAGAATTTTATTTTGCATATGAGACGGACGAAAGTCAAAGTTGGTTTCTGAAATGAATTAACTTAAGAGTAGATGGTCTTGGTTGCAAGGGAAATGCTATTTTACTCGCCATTAAATATGGCGTGTTGTGCTGTAAATTATTATTTAAGACGTGGTGTGGTAGAGCGCACACACTTTCTCTTTTAGGCCACATCCGTGTCAACGAAACTTGTCTTGGCCGTTACAGACCCTTCCACAGCCTTCACTGAAGAAGTTTAAGGCAGCAAATCCGCTATATCTTTTTCTACAAGGCAGTGAACGAGCGTTTTTCCCCACGTCTTTAAATTGCACAATTGAAGATCGTGCGTAGTGCCGCAAGGCTAACGTTCTCGTTTCTCAATGCACGGAATCTTTAGTACTATCACACTCACACCGTATCAGAAGATCAGAGCACGTTTAAAATCTGTATATAGTTTTCAATCAAATTTTGGTTTCTAAGCTTTCGATGCTTCAGATTAGGTTTACATGTAAAAAACTAGCTGAAAAAAAATGATGAATCGCATGAGTACATTTGTAAAAAAGGGCTCAAGAATTCCAGGTCAGCTAGTCAGTATTCTGGAAACTTTTTCTGCGAACTGCATCTTACTGCGTATGAGTGGAAGGGAATTTTCTCAAGTACCTGGAATTCCCTTTGAGAGGACAGTGAGGTGCACGAGTACATGCACGGGATTAGGGAATAGTGCCTGGGTTATCACAATCAGGTATTGCATGACGGGCGGTGCGTAATTACTTACGACACAGGTTAGGTGGAATGATACTTTAACGTGACACTAGAAAAATTCCAAGCCGGCAGATGACCCTGCCGTGCTGCCGATAATTAGTGTCTATTGAAAGCTCAGTCGGTCATCCGCTGCCCGCTTTATCATTTCGTGGGGTGGTACATTAGCTCATAAATTTTCCATTTGCTTCCAACATTTTACCCAATATAACCCAATTCAGTGGGTTCCGTTACATGCTACATGCTTTGTTAGGTTTCCACATCATCATGCTAGAAGAGACTCTCATTCAAGTTTTTTTTACACGCGCTTTACATACTACATGTAACTACCACGACCTCCACATAGAGTCTGCCCAAACTAGGTTTTCATTTTCGATCGAAAAACGCTTTCCTTTTCCATGTAAATAGCATTATTACGTAAGGTACCTCAGTTAAATGAACTTAAGACTGATGCAAGGAACTTATAGCTATTTTATGCTTTCTTTTACAGTTCACCAAAAAAATAGTACCGTGGGAAGCTTAAAGCTAACTTGCGGAAGGGAAACGCAGAGTTTTGAGTGGAACCTGCTGAAAGAACTGAACTTAAACAAAGCCTCAAGGAATTTCACAATAACGGAGCTTCTAATTGACAGCTGCAGCATTACAGTTCCATCAAATCAGGTAAGAATCAGGACTAATTTCTTTGTCAAAACTTCAATAGGTCGGACGAAGTCTTAGAGTGCACATGAGTACCTAAGTTGTAAATATAGCGCGTTTCTACTCCAAGATTGTGTCAATTCGCCCCTTATCAACCTCAAAGTCGATTTCCATGTTCTAGCCCAGACGCTTATCTAAGTGTGGTTGACATCTTTATGTGCCACCATAATTCATTTGAGCTGGGAGTCTGTTCTCCATCCGTCGTCATTTTTAAATCTACGTGTAATATACACATAGCACGACTGCATTTACTAGCATTTACCTTCAGTCCTTGCCCTTGAACATTCCACTGGGATATTTAATCTAGCGGTAGTAGACTAATGGCATGAGTTATTTGACGCAGTGATTTACCCATTTGATACCGCTGAAAACTCGAGTCTTGCATGCCTCACATCTTCGCAATGGCTGCCAAGATTGCTTGAGTCATACTTATAGCTAGTGATCCCATCTACATACTTCCTGACCGCCACTCTTACGTGCCTCATCACATTTTGTCCCTTCTTTTTTCCAGAGTGTGGCAGAGCTTTTGAATTTCTTCCAAATCGATCCACAAGATGTTCAGTATATGCGGTATTCGTCGTACGCCAGACTACCCGAAGAAGTGGACACGTTTCCTGATTACATGTTTCCACCTATGCCGAATTTAGAATACTTAAATATAGGACTAAACTACCTGAGACTGCTGCCAAATCTTGCTCAGTTTCCGAATTTGATGACATTGGATGCCAAGTCAAATAAGATTGTGAACATATCCCGCGACACGTTTCTTGCGACTCCGAAGCTGAAGCAACTTTTGTTGAATTTCAACGCCATTGGTTACATTGAAGATCAGGCCTTCCCGGATGCCCTCTCGGAGTTATGGCTGAATTCAAACCAAGTGCAGCGGGTCACAAACAACACGTTCTCCAATTTAGTCAATCTCAAGACGCTGCTGCTATCGTCTAACCAGTTCTTAGAGTTTGCACCTTATGCCTTCTCTCCATTAGATAAACTATCCGTGCTACGGTTGGACTCCACTAAGCTGACTTTTTATCCTGTCTTGGACAACTTGCCTAGCTTACGAAATTTTAGCATGAGCTATAATGGTCCTAGAAAAGAAGCAAATTATGCTGGTAATGAAAATGGAAGCGGGTCTGGAAACACCGCGGAAGAATGGGAAGAATTCAGCGGGGAAATAAATAACGTCACGTCTTTAGTAAAACTGGAGCTTATAAGAAATGGACTAAAAGCAATGCCAAAACTGACTTTTGTCCCAAAACTCATTGAGTACTATCTACAAGAGAACAATATCCGAGTGGTTCCTGAAGGAGCCTTTGCTCAGTTACCAGCATTAAAAGTGTTGGATCTAAGTCGCAACGAAATCTCCATCCTGTTTCCTATTGAGGCACCCGAACTTGAGCAGCTCAATCTAAATTGGAACCGGATCGGCTCATTGAACGACACAGTGTTCAAGCACTTGGGAAAATTGCAGAAGCTTTGGCTTTCCAATAACCAGGTGAGTTTAAATTTTCATTCCGCATGCCGCGATGGCTGAGTAACCTTGCTGTCTACACATAATTGCACGTCGGAAAACAGAAAGCAGAGTCGGGAGCAGTTTAAGTTTCCAAATTAGCAGCCATAACCATCATGTCTTTCTGAGTCATGATATGCCCATTAAGCAATCATGTGCGAATTCTTTTAAATTGCGAGTAAACTATGCAGTTCTAACCACTGCAATCGTAATTTTCCAAAGTCTTTTGTTCTCTGACGGATGAGTTGTCCGCGAAAGGATACAGAACAAGATTCAATGACATGTAGTTTTTTTGAATTAGATGCAAGGAGATCACCAGAGCGACTTTACCTATGCTAACGCTTTTGTCTTTGCTGATTGCAGATAACGCACATTGCCAACTTTGCATTCGAGAATGTAGGTCATTTGGAAGAGTTAGATCTGTCGTACAACAGAATAACTTTTGCGAACGCTGTTGAGCATTACTCACCGATCCGAAGATGCGCGAATTTGCTCAAGCTGAACATCAGTCACAATGAGATCGCGTACATCCCTGAGGATTTCCGCCTTTTCAATCGCTTGTCCGTCATTGACATGGGTTACAACAGAATAGAGTATCTGGAAGCCACAAGTCTTAGCTTTTTGCAAACGTAAGTATTGTGTCAATGATGGAGTCAGGAAAGACTCTTGGGAAATCATACAATAATGTATACAGGGCATATTGAACAACTCTTGATTCTATGTTTGCAGGAACATCACCTTATCTTTAGAGCACAACTTGATTGAAAGAATCATTTTCAATCAATTCGAAGCTTTAATTTCTGTGGATGTTTAATTCCAACATGACTGTTGACCTTGGAGGCAACCCGATTATTTGTGATTGCAAACTGCTGGCTTTAAAGCTCATGAACTTCAAAAACATTGAAATCAGGACAGATAACGTCGTGTGTAACGGTCCAACCCACCCGTTGAACCTGACTAGCGTTAAGTTCGCAACAGGCAAGTCAAGCGGTCATCTAGTTTTGTAGATGTGACTAAAACCTTGGAATTTCAATGTTTTACTGGCAAACTTACAAGTTCTATGCAATTACACAGTTGCTCCGGAAGACCTCAAGTGTCAAGTGAACGAGTCCTTCGGATGCCCAGGCCCATGCGAGTGCTGGCGCCAACCATACGGGATGGCCAACTCATCTGCTGTGATCACAGTTGATTGTAGGAGAAAACTCGACTTGGTCGAAGATGCCGTCCGTCTTCCTAAGATCGATCAGCTGGTTGTCAAGGGTTACTTTCCAGATTTTAAGGAATACGATGTAGTACTGGACCTGTCTGACAATAACATCAGCTCGGTGCCGGAGGAATTTGTCAAAGGTAGGTGTACATGGAATTGCGGAGAATTTTTTCCACCAATTCTTGAATTAATTACATTATGATTTTACTTCTCTTGAAGGTTTGCCACAAATTGTACGGACGGTTGACTTGCGACGGAATCGTTTGCGCTCGCTCCAGTTCCTTAGTGCTATGGGTGGGAATAATCGGACAAGATTCAACCTCTCTGAGAATTTGTTCAGTTGTGAAGATTGTCATTTCCTCGCTCACACCAGGAGTCAGCTATCTCGAATTTACGACAGTGAATTCCTGACATGCATGGAAGTATCCAACCCAAGTGTGTTCGATGAAAGCATTTCCAAGAAAGCCTTGGAATATCCCTTTGAGGATATGTGTGCCAATCCACAATTTGCATTTGTTTGGATTCCTTGTGTGCTCCTCTTCCTATTCTTCATATGCGTCCTCCTGTATTTCCGGTATGGCTGGGCCATGAGAGCTTACCTGTACTCCAAGGGATTTTGCTTTTTTCTGTGTGACGGCACCTTTGAAGAGGACGAAGAGAAGTTGTACGATGCCTTTGTCTCCTTCTCCCATGGGGTAATTTTCACCTCCGTTATAATTGCGGAAAAAATGACAACGCCATAAAGTACTTGCAATGCCAAGTACCCAACCCGACCTAAATAATTTTTTGGGTTTTCCAGGACGAAAGCTGGGTTTTAGAAAACTTGGTTAATCCGTTGGAAGCAGATCAAGGATTTAAACTATGCCTGCACTTTCGTGATTGGGTACCAGGAGACTGGATACCTGATCAGATTGTTCGGTCCGTGGATCAGTCGAGGCGAACAGTGGTTGTGTTGTCTAAGAATTTTGTTGATAGCATTTGGTCCCGTTTGGAGTTCAAAGCTGCACATTCCAGGGTAAGCTTTTAACCCCGCGTCCTTAAGGTTCAGATTTGTTCGGACTAAGAAGCATATGGTATTATTGACATCCGTTGATTTCATGAACCCTTTTACCAGGCTCTAAGCGACAGGACCAATCGTTTGATCCTGATTCTCAAAGGGGAGGACTTGACAGAGAAGGATGTTCAGGATGATGATCTCCGCGTCTATATGAAGATGAATACTTACATTAAGTGGAACGATCCTTGGTTCTGGCATAAGTTGAAATACGCTCTGCCACATCGACGTGCTAGTTCGTCGGATCGTCGTGCTCAGTTTGAACAAAATCAGCAGCGTGATCGAGCTCTTCAACTTGAGAAGCTGAAGAAAAAGATGGAGAATCATGTCGTAGCAACGTGAAGCCACGCTAATGAGCCTTAGCTATGCATAATTTCTTTTTTCCTAAGAATCTCAGCTTCAGTTTCAGAACGTTATTGATGTTGTAATTACGTAATAATTTAGATAATTTATGAAGCTTAAACTAAGTAACGCTGCCGTGGCATGCAGGCGTATGTTGTTGCCATATCAAGTAAGGTACCGTTTCTTTACTGGAGACACTTCTTTCAGCATTTATATCTTTGTGCTTTTAATGAGTAGAAGTACAGTAGCTTCTCTCTTGAGGTAGGACTGGTGCTTTCTTCCGGCCATGCAACTTTTGTGTGTACGTGGCAATGGGATCGGACAATCCTTCCATGGTTTTATCAGGTGAATCAGTTGTATCTTCTTTGATTTATTAGTATGCTAATGTATTCAATGACGCAATTCTCCTTGCGAAAAATTCCAAGCCTGGGTCACGAAGCCGAAGAATTACCGTCTCCACCAGAGGTTTTAGCGTCAACGCTTGTTCTTGGAAAGTTTTCGTCGTCATAGCCTTCTGCCTTTCGTATTCTCAACTGTGAAACGGTCAGAATCAAATGTAATGAGCTCCTGTAGGGAACTTCCCCAATGTTGACATGATCATGCAGCGTGTATACGTTCATTCGGCTGAGCAAAAGCGAAAAGTTTAAGCACCATATAGACTGAAAGGAAAATAATCTAGTTTAACTTAAAGTAGCGTTATTTTGCTAATAAAAGCAGTTAGCGTTCACAGATCTTGTAGCCTAGGCTTCTTCAATAAGGCTTGTTTGGGGAAGAAAGCATGTTATTATTACTATTAGGTACAAATTCTTACCTAGATAAGTTTTTACTCAATTTATGCTAGTCTTGTTTTACGATAACGACGCTGTTCTTATGCGTCTGGAATGCTAACAGCGGTTAAGACTGATTGACGTTATGTTTTAAGAACTTGACTTGAGTTTACAATTTCCATTACGCGTGAGCTGTTACCTTGCGCATTGTAACGGTTTTGTTCATGATATGCAAAAAGACGGTTTCCATCGAAGTCAGACGTTGTGGTTTGACTCGTGGACCAACGATATGAAATGCAGTCAGCAAGTTGCTCAATAAATAAAAATAAAAATTTGTTACAAATATTATCTATCTTCAGCTTTGGAGTCATCAGAGCCGACGATAAAACATTTATTTTTAAAAGCTCATCATGTAAATCAGAGTCAGTAATTGCATCCGCAGCTGTTTTAAGTAATTGACGGCTATATCTGAAAATGTTTTCCTTTCAATGATCCTCGGTCTTTTTATATTTTAGTCACTTAAAAACCAGTGTAATATCAACATGGCACCAACTAGATCAGACCGGCAGTAGAAATTCAAGTTGTTGTAGCGTTGACGACAATGAGCAGAAACGCTGCATTCGTCTTGAACGCTTGTCATAAAGCACCCGACCAGTATTTACAACATGCCTCTGTCATAGTATATAATAAATGCAAAATTAACTACTTGGCATTAGAACGAAAAGGATAAGAGATATCTATCACAACCGTATCAACTTTGATGGATGTTAGTCATGCTGCAAGACGTGGTCAAGGGCTAATGGATCTGTGACACGAGCCCAAAACAGGGTTAAGTTCGCAAAATGGTTGTAAATGAAGAAAATGAAAGGCCTATTTGCATTGAATAAAATGGGATTTCTGTCGATGATTCTATCTACAGTAGCGAAGGATACTGCTGAAGCTTCTGAACCATGTTCGTCAATGTCTATCACGGCTTTGTGAAGGAGAGAGTTGACGTAAAGGCCAGCTAATAAAAGAAACCAAATTAAAGAATATTTAGTTTTTGCACTAATTGTAGGAACGCAGGGATTCCATGACGCGATTCGCCTTACCTTTGGGCGAAATGTTGGAAAAATTGGCAGAATTATCCTTGAACACCGTTTTCAATCCAATGTCTTCAAGTAAAGATTTTAAATGTGATTGACATTCTACGCGCATTTTGGGCAGTTTTACCGTAACTAGCTTCGGTGGTGGGTACACTCCAGAGAGATGATTAATGTTCTCTTGAATGATTGAAGCTGTTAGTTCTCTCTCGACTTTCTGCAATAAAATTATACATGACACAAAATTTGTCCTTTCACCACCAGCTAGGAAAAAGGGTGTTTGTTCATACCTTAAGGTAATCGAACCCTTCTTCCATGGGTAATATGACAAACATGCTTGTGTCGCTTCCGTAGTAAGGGATCCGGATCATATCATAACACTCGGTGGTAATGTGAGGAATGGTCAGTTGATTCGTCATCATTTGTACAGGTATGGTGACATTTTGATAAGTGTGGAAAAGTCCGCTCCTGGTTAGTTTCGTCTCAAATGGCAACTCCCATTCTCCTTTAAAGTAAAGGGCGTTTAGCATGACCAAAGTCGTGAGTGGAGACGGTGGGTGGTCTATTATACTTTTGATCTGTCCCTGGAACGAAAAAAGCGCATGTATTAGGCTGCAAATGCGCTCATCAATCTTCAGTGAACCAACCATGTTCTGTTAGAAACTTACCCTCGTGTTCTTCTCGACCCAGGCGTTGACAACGTCAGGAAAATCTATTCCGTTTTCGAAGTCGTATGATTCGATTTCCGCGTCGTAGTAAGATTTTGCAAAGGAGGAGTAGTCTGGGCTGAGCGGGTAATTAACATGCGTGAAAAGTTTGTTCGCAGACTCGAGTAAAACGTCTGAGCGACACCTGAGTAACGCAATATAAAGCGTCGCTGAATCCCGTATGGAATTTGATATCTTTAGATCTCAGAGTTTCGTTCCTGCTGGATTTTTCAGCGACGCCCAGTAGTTTGGCCAACTCCTGTGTAAGTAACATAGAGTCAGAATAATTCTCGCAAGTACGAAAACGATCACAACACAAAGGCAAGACCCCATAGGAAATAGAGAACTTACGTAATGTGAGTTACCTCGCGCCCCCAAAAGTAGCAAGGTCAATACGTTGATTATACTGACAGGAGAAAAGACGATGTTTCCAGGTTCCTCAATGCTCTTGTGAACCAATTTAAAGGTGAAGTCCATTGTATTCAATCCCCCCTGCAATTCTCCGGACGCGTAGCTTCTATCTCTGGAACGGCCACGGGTCTTTTGTCTGCAAATCCGGTTGTGCCTCTCCAGGTCAATTCCGTCGTAGGTCGGAAACGATGCTCTATCAGCGCTTTCCCCATTAATATTGTGCTTGTCATCTCTCCTGTGATTTGCCTCGTTGTCAATGCGCGGACGGTCAGCGGACTCGAAGAAAATAGGATTGTTTTCAGCTTGCGAAGGCGAAGGCCCATCAAAGGAAATGGCTGCTTCGGGCCCATTTTCATCATCATATTGTATGAAGTCTTCGACAGATCCTGAGGTGACCACTGCAGCAGGCTCGTCAAGTCCTTTACGCGTACTTACTATGGCGGTGTGTGAGGTTTTAGCCGCATCCGAACCACTTGCCGGGTGGTTTCCACCCTTGCTAGAGCCGTGTCTAAAACCAACGTAAGGTTTTGCTCCTATCTGATTAGCATTGTGGAGTGGCAGGTCGCTGCCCTCTGCGCAGCAATCTAGGTGCACTAGATTATGTTTGGCTTGCTTGTCATTCCGTGAACTTATCAACATTAAGTAGAAAAGTCGTGGCGAGAACGTTCTGTTTTCCCATCTTCGCATTCAAACCAAAGGAAAATCATTTATTTCCGCTCGTGCTATGAACCAGATCCAATATTCATAATTTTGTAAAGCAATTCCTAGCGTAGGGTTTATTACCTGACCAAATCGAAGTAAATGACGGGCTCATTCGATAATGGCGCTGCCACCGTTTGGACGGATAGGAAGCTGATGACAAAACTGAGTGTCACTAATGAAACACTTGTAACACCACACCGAATCGGAGGAGACCACATTTTTGCACCTCTTGAAGTTTTGATTTGGCACAATAACGTGCTTTCAATTCACTAGTTAGCACTAAATCTTTGCAGATAATGCAATAAAGCAGTAATTTTTCCCCAGTCCCATAGATTAAGAGGATGTTTGTGGCAACACCTGTCCCACAGGTATAGAAACATGTCTTGGAAGCGTAGAATTTAGTAATCCTTCCTCTGACACTTCTTCCATCCGTGTATCCAGCAATAAAAAGAGCCAAGTGAGAGACTCCTGTAGGGACAGATTTTACAAAAAGGTTCACGAGAAAGAAGTTAATGCATGCTCAAAGGTTTTTTCGTTCGGCTTTTGGGGCACATGGGCTTCAGTTAAGAAGTTATTAGGTGGATGAAACCAGAACTTGGAGATATTACAAAAGTATTCACTATGTATGGATCAGTACAGCAGATACTCAAGTGAGCAGAAATCTCGCCAAGGTGATCCTTCCTATATGCCATCTTGCTTATTGCTTAGATCCTGATTCTACCAAATCTCGCCACCATCGTCATATTTACATCACAAACTTGTTTCTGCAAAGCTTCGCCTGAAAATAATGCAGGTCTACTCATTCATCACTTGCGTAAAAGTAGCGCCTATACCGTAGTTGTTTCTTATTAATTTGCTTGGAAAAAGTCAATCAAGGCTATATCAAGAACTTGGACGATTCGAAAAATCAATGCATGTTTTTAAGCAGTGCTCATTCTTGTGCAACGTGCACTTTGTGTTATCAGATGCGCTGACTTTGATTTACAAACAAGAAGCTGTAAATAGTGCTCACTCTGTACTACCTTTTTCACAGAATAGCCTGTAATGTTGTCACTCTCTTAAGGAGCATGTAAATCTAACTTAACACTTTAAGGCCTTTATTTTCGGAAGAGCCAAATTCCTAGAATGGAAGTGACAAGCCCTTAATCTTCGGAATCCAAACTGCCATTAATGCCATGCACACAGGCTCCCTAGTCATGAAATGCTTACTACTAAATGGTCACACTGGTCACTGTCGACAGTCATAGTCATATTGACGAGGTCAGTAATCCTTTGATTCATGTCGGAAAATCCTCGACTTTTTGCGTGCGGTGAGTAATACCGTGTTTTCTTTCTGCCCCTTATAAGCTGATTCCGTATCACTTGGTAAATACAAGATAACTAACCACAGCCGTCATTGAACCGTCGCTTAGGCGAGATTGCAATAAATTTAAGTTTTAGTCCAGAGGGAATAAGTGAGATTTTAATCCTATGAAATCTTCTCTTAAGATATAAGATACCAGGAACCACGTTTGGCTCAAACATTCGAAAGAAAGCCGCTACAATAAGAAAGTATGGTGAGGAAACACACGAAAAGTAACTTGTTCCAAACTTTTTAGCGGCTGTGAAATGAATGAACTGTTTTTGGAAAATCTTCAGGGTTATATTCTTTCTGAATTTCCGTCCGAATCCTTACTCTATCCCCTGGTTGATACAAGACTTATTAGTGTGAAAATTCGACTTACTTCCTGTAGTTTTTAGAGGGGTTTGGACAATTTGTTTAAAGGAGCAACAGAACGTTAGAAGGCACGTTTTGACTTACCGTCCTGGGATTATGAATTTTTGCCACCAACTTTTAACGAGAAATTGTTGTGGAAGGTAAACCTCTGATGGACTCTGCAAGTCCAAAAATCTCACTCACACATACATGTTAAATACTTTTTTAATTGATACGTTTATCTTTTCCGCAGAAGCGATTGCTCAACGCACTCTGCTATGGTGCATGTAGTAAAATTGTTTATTCGGCACAACTCTGGCTCCTACTCCCATCGCTCAGGTACGCGAGGTCTCGTTATCCAGAAGTTGACCAAACGATCAGTCTGGTCTCGCGGCAATGCTAAAAGTTGATTATGAAATGTACACATGTGTTCTCAGAATGTGTGTTGGGTGAAGTAAATAAGCTTTACGTCGTGATTCTCAGTCAGTTTCAAAGTTCACCATAACAGCTTCACCCAATCCGTCGTGCAAACTGGTTGCTCAGAATGTTAGATTAGTTCAGGCGAAACCAAGTCACAACTTGGGGGTTGCATTCTGCCGCATAACGTTCGGCCCAACCACGTATTTTCCACGAAGAAATCCTCCCCGTCTGTAAAGACCACTCTTGTTTGCAGCCAACCTCTTTTTGTTGATTAAATTTTTGCTCAACAAGAGTCCGAACAATTTCAAGCAATAACGATGGAAAATGTAAGAAATGTTTATGCGCCATTTCATCATTTCTGAACCAAATAAACGATGAGAATTCGCGCAGAATTGCATCGCCTGCTTCTCCAGTGTTCCCATCATGTAAATATTCACCTCAAATAATAGCCTTCTCCAGGCTGCGGCATTACTCAAGAGAACTGATGCTCTGAGAACGTGTCTATTGTCGCTACGCTACGCTGTACTCTCTTGCTGGTTCATTTTCCTTTGCTTTTAGCTGCTTTTTCTTTTAAACTAGTTTCATCTGTCATGCACCTGGTGATGCACATACGGCGAATGTGATCCTCTCAATCCTCTTCCATTATTTCCAGATAAACATGTAATTAGAAAGGTAGATGAGTTATTACTTATACACAAGTCAGCAAATTGTCATTAAAAGTATACTGTGCTGCACATAATGCAAAATAAGCAGATATTTTATAAAAATTACGGATTAAATCAAATTCATTACCATCGAATATTTCACTTTTTTGATCACCCAATACCTGTAGTGTTCTGTGTTTGCGTATGAATTTATAACATGACATTCTGCTGTTACCTTACGATTACGATGCTCCTTCCTGGCTTCAATCAGTAATGCAAATGGAATCAAAATTTAAAGTTGCTGGAATTAAAGCAAAATTTTCCAGCGAACTCGCAATGAGTATATGTATGTAGTATTAGGCAATAATTTGACTCTTTCAGAGCGTACAAATTATTCGCTCGGTTATAGTAACATTAAAGGTTAATCCATTTACGGTTGGGTTTCAACTACAATTATGACGTCAGAGAAAAGTAAGTTTCGTTCCCATCCGAACGCATCGGAATCGCTTTGGAAATTTTTAATCACTCCATGCTTAATTTTTTTTTAATTTAGAAGACGAAAAACTGGAAGAAATGTTCCAAATGATCCTGACAAGGAATTTTGATGCTGAAAAATTTAAGAAACTTGACGGTAAAGTCCGACTTGACAGTTTTCCTCTGGACTTCCTTGTAGTGTTTGGTTATCCATTGCTATCTTTGTTTCAAGTATTGACATGCACTAAGCAGTGAATCAGATCCCGTAGCGCAAGCTCAAGGGATTACAAAAGTCCAGAAAATTGATTCGAGTCATTAATTTTCAGAAGAAAGAAAATTCCCAGTGTGGCCTATGGAGGATGTATCGGGATGCCTTAGCAAGGGTTGGAATTGATATCAACAGCTGGAAACAGCCCGGTTTTGATCCAAAACTTGTACTCAGTAAAGGTCAGCGTTCTTATTCAAGTTCATAGCGTTCGTCTTTTTATTTTCTGTAGTTCATTTTGCAAACAAAATTTATAGATCAATTCGATCAGCTCCGGACAGAGATCAGAAATTATAAGATAACAGAAGAAGACAAAGAATATTTTGAGATTTCCCGACGAACCTTCGAAAGGATAACAGGATGTGGACGTGGACCATCTACATCTACACGGAATGATAATATCGGGGAGATGGGAAATCAAAATCAGTAGACAGAAATAACCACTAAAAAAACTTTGATATTCATTCCAACGAGTTTCTTAAGCGTTTAATAAGAACGGTCAACTCGTCAAGAGCTCCCATCAAATTAGTTAGGTGCTAACTCTTATACGGTGATACTGAGGTTGAAAAATAGAAATACGACTCCAGCGTAAACCTACCACTGCGCACTGTATCACTGCTCTTTAGCTCAAATTTCTAAGATCACAAGGATATTTATATTCACCAATCCATATATGAACATCAATGTACAGAGGGTGAAAGACTATCAAAAATCGCAAGTTCACTACTGGAGCTCCTATGTATCTACCGAATGACAAGTGCT
>VRMD01000194.1:0-35233 GCA_009872375.1 Sminthurides bifidus
GTATTTTTTCACAGAGTCGCTGCTACTGAAGCACTCGAATCTCAAGACTAAATATCAAGTTACTAATCAGGACAGGAGGAAAGTAAATAAAATTTAAGCCATCCATTTGTGGCAAATCTTGAAATGAAAGCTGAGGAGAAAAAGTTTACTAGGTCGGCAGCTTTTAACTCGGCTATAAAATTCATGATTCTTGCCTATAGTAGACCCAGTTTATTCATTTGAAAGTGGACGATGAAAGACGCAGCATGAAAACTTGATGCAGTGTTACATTAGGGCACGGAAGTTTTGAAACTTCACAAAACGGATTCTCTATGCTGGGGTTAGGGGGGAGGGAAAGCTTAAGTGGGAAATATTCCTGTGTTACAGGTAGTCAGGATTGTAGCTCACGGTCATGAGATTCCTGGAAGGCAATAATTGTTTGAATGCTGAGTGAAAGTCAAACACTTTGTTATGTGATACTTTATCAGATGTTGAAAGCAGGGCTGTTTAAGGTAAGCGATGCGAGAGCAAGTCAAAGCCTGAAATTGATTGCGCAACGGGAAATCCATTTGAGAAAATTACTTGGTAAAGGTATCCGTTCGTGCTGTGAAACAAATAAAGTGGTGCAGATAATACAAAGGTTTACGCCCGCATAGAGCCGAAAACGTAAGAGGGCGGAACATCAGAGCGTGTACCAGTGTGATTGACGTATCGAATTGCAAGAAAATTAAAAGCTAATATTGCTGTAATATACTGGCACGTTTGGAAAATAAAAAAAAAAGAAATCCAAGGCTGAGCTGGAAAGGAGATTTGATTGAAAAGTGAAGACGGTGGCTGCCAAGGGAAAGAAATATACGTCAAGACACACGAAAAGGGTTGACAATGAATGATTATTTAATGCGCTGAGCCAGTATTGAACTCGTAGGTGGGTGAGATCCCCACTCCGGAACTTATAAGGTCGTGGTATGCATCCGTGGGGAAAAAGGTGGCGGATCTGCTGAAGGAAGGTTGCTCGGATTTTCCTTTTCACATATTGCTTTGCCTTTTGCAGGTTTCCTGGATGAAAAAAGATGATAAAGGAATACTCAAGTTACTCACTTACGGCCTGACTACGTACAGCTCTGACTCTCGACATAGTGCTCATTTCGAGAAGCCGAACAATTGGCAGCTGAGACTGAATGCAGTACAACGGGCAGATGGTGGCTCTTATCAGTGTCAAGTGTCAACACATCCACCAAAAATCCTGCGTTACTTTCTCAGCGTCGTAGGTAAGCAGCAAACCGTTATGTTTCTTTGATTGCGATAACGAGCGGACACGCAGTTTGGGAGTTGGGGCTCCAGCCGCGCCTTTCATTACTTGTATGTCTAAGTCAAAGCGAGACAGCTCATCTTCCAAGAAGTAGCAAACTTCAATACACATTTGCTTTTTGCCTGATCTCAAAATGTATTTCTATTCATCCTCGTCGAGGAAATAAAGGGCCGGATTGCGAATCTTGACGTGCGTGTCGGGTAAATGGATGGCAAAGGAGGAAAAAATACCTCCAGCCCATTGAAATTCGGATGCTGAGCTCATGTTTGTCTGCTCCTCTTTGTGAACCTTTCCGTTTGCTCAAGATTACCTGCACAAAAGAATCGGGAGGAGAGGGCGAGAGCAACGAGGAAATCGCCGGACGATGTAGTCAAGTAGACAACAGACTTTTCTCTCCCACTTGCCAAAAAGCAAGGAGGGGAACGGCAAGCCCGAAGGGGTTTATCACCTCCTGCCGCTGGTCGTGGGTAAAAGTCATTTCAAAATGACAAACTCCCGGAAGGATGATTCCGACCTCAGTGTAAATTCCAACCATGATTCAGCAAACAAATCCAGGGTGAAATCGTACAAGTCCCTGGTTTGCATACTGTCTTGCTTCCATATGTATGTACCTACAAGTAGATTTGTGGCCGGGGAGCCGGGACCACTCCAAACAAGGCACTTGAAAGACTGGAGGGAAACAGCATGTCCCTGTTGGATCACCGAGGACAAAATCCCAAACACTCGGAACAACTTACACTATTTGTTGCAGTGCGACATGCAAACTACAGCAAAAGTTTAAAATTTGGCTCTGCTTCAAAAAATTCCACCAAGGTTTCCTCATGGGAGATAACATTTTGTCACTTGATTACCGAAGCTGAATGATTTACGCACCCGAATATATTTCGTGCGGCACTCAAGTCTCCGCAGGCCATTGAATTGAACTCAGCGGTAAATCTATCTAAAGGCTCGAGGCTAACATTTGGAACTATCTAAGAGATAAACAGTGTTACTCCTTGCCTCGGAGCGGTGGGACTTGTTATCCATTGACCGATCCCCAGGCAACCAAATGGTCACCGCCGTTGCCATCAAGGTAGGCAGACTTGGCCGCTAAAACGCTTCAGCAGAATAAGGAGAATCAAAACCCATTGGGATTCTGGAGGAAATTAAACGGCCAGGATGGTCGCCAAGTAGGAATTCTAGTAATTTTGTGGGATGGCGAAGGACCTACATGTGAAGAAATTTGCATGAAAATTCGCAAAGGATGAGAGTGGTGAAAATATGAATAGTTTTTCTAATACTCTGCTGACAATGTGCCAAGGCGGGGAAAGGACTGGGAGCTATTCCACACGTCCTTGAAGGAATGGCTTTGGAACTCATTGTAAAAAAAGTCGGAAAAGCGTGCGAGATCATGAAGGAGGGCGGAGGAAGAAGCTCAAATACGCCGAATTCCTTTGCAAAATAAGGTGGCGATGATGACGATGGAGCCGGTAGTCCGGTTGTAACTCGGAGGACGAAAAATGGCCGAGATAAGATACTTGAGAGATTGAGAGCCGGTTGAAATAAGGTTAAAATAAGGCAGGACGGGTGAAAGTTCTAGTGGAAACTCACACCAGACAAAGAGGTGGAGAGGCTGGAAAAAAGGAAGTGGAGAAAGTACGCGTTGAGAAGACATGAAATAATGGGTGATATAGATAACTACTTGATGATGTTAGTCGTCGGCGCAGAATATTGAGTTGGCATGATATTAAAGGAGGAAAAAAGTTGGGATACATTCCAGCACGTAGCATTCCCAGATCCGCTTTCCTCGTGTGTGGTAGACGCGATTTTTCCTTCAAGAATGTCAATGACATTCTTAAAAGTAATAGAGGCACTCTTCCTCACAGTAGTCGCTAGACGAAATCGTGCGCTATCTAAATATGCTCATTTAACGCGACAGATCATGACGCCAGTCCTGCAACCCGGACCCTCTGGCAACGGCACGAGATCTGACTTTCAGTTCAGCTTTCCACGTTGCATGCCGCCATGTCAGTACTTACTGCTTGGGTCATCCCCATTGCTTCGGGAACTTCCGGCCGCAGTTTCTGCGAGTGCATGCAAAATGTCTGACTGAGAGGTGAAATAAAATTATTCCAACGGCGTCCAAGTCATAAAACTTGAGTAGGAACGCGGAGCTCGTATAGACCTGGAAGCGCCAATTAATTTTACACCTTTTACAAACAAACGCATATGTTGGGTGACGCATAACAGCATGTACAGCTCACACTCTGTCGGTTAGTCACATGTAGTACAAAGCATATGGGAACTTCATGCTTGTTCTCTTACAAAGATAAATCTAAAAGGTGAAGTTGCCATAGTCCAACGTGCCATTAGCGCTGGATGATGAATCATTTCTTCGAGGCTTCCCTTAGAATCGGAGTTGATTCTACCATAAGCCTTAAGCGCTTGAACATTCGGAAACCAAAAAATCGGATTAACTGCCGGATTCGCAGTGTCATGCCTTTACTCAGAGACGCGAAACGTCATTGGTTGTAGTTGCAGGAATGAAGGGGAATCACAATTTGCATTCATTTATGAAACAGCAAGGTTCACAGAGAGTTCGGAAGTCACAATTACCAAGTGCGACTTCTCCTGGAGGAACTTAGTCAAATCATAGGATAAAGTCATGTTAAAAGTTACGTTCGAGGATCGATGACAAGGATGCCTCGGAATTTTGCGGGTACTTGCTGTCAAGGTTTACATTGAAGCCAAAGTTTAGCTTGATAACAAAAGTGTTAGCCTGCGGCGTTAGTCACGTAAAGAGGATAAGTAGTTACTTAAACATTCATCTACAGCGTAGAGTCCCAGTTGTATAAGCTGACAATTGAATGCCGATGGCGGATACGCAGTGGAAATGGCGACATATTCTCGGAAATGTTTCCGCACATGAAATGAGAACAGCGTACCAGCATCGGGGTGCGACTTGCTTTGAATTCACGTATGTTAAAACAGTTGAATTGAAAATTGAGAGGCAAAAGTAAGAAGGAAAAGCAGAGCCTGGATAACTTAAGAGCACCTCTTACGTCTGGCCGTTACGTCATTGTACTCGCTTGAGGATTTGATTTGGCGGAGAAAATGTTCGTTGGACTGTGGATGGAAGAGAGGAGACGGTGCTGTGCTCTGAGCTACTGTGACAGCGGAATTTTATTCTACCGCAGTGGCATTTGTGATTTCCAAAGGAAAAAATTTATACACCAATAAAATTCATGTTGGAGTGAAACACACACAAGTGAGTCGGGATCATGGTCGGTTGGTCTTTGGAAAGTGAAATCAAAAATGGAAGGAACATGAGTAAAGGGAGAAAGGACGTCAAAAGTATGCAAAATGAGAGTGTGAAGAGTAAGTGTGTTATGCATGACCGAGATTTGTTTAGAAATAAGGGTTGCAGAGAATGTATTTTAACTAGAAAAAGAGCACGGAGAGCAGAGGAAAAGTATTTGGTTCAATCACCAATATCGTTTCGCAGACAAGTGGCGCGTGGAAATGACATCCTTCTATCGAGAATTGCTCGCTGCAGAAAATCATCAATCCTTTTATTTGGTCTCTTTGAATAGCGCATAAAAGTTGACATGATTGACGGATGCATGAGAGAAAATCACGCAAAGCACGCAAAGGGAAATATGCATGCGACGACGAGCATGGAGAAATTGGAGAATCCACACTATTGTGTTAGACATTGTAGTGTTCACATGTTGAGCATGATAAGGATTTCCATTTGTCTGGAAATTTGCACAAAAGATGAACCGTGCTGTGATCCGCCGGCGCTTCCATCCACAGTTTTTCATTCAGTCAGTCAGAGACTCATTCATCCCGATCCTTGATAACGTCTTCGAGGCGCTGTGTCTAGTTCTGCAAATTTAAAAAGAAAACGCGAGATGAAAAATTTGTCGAGGTTTTCAACTTTATCTTGTGCCATTGCAATGCCACAAATACGAGGACGCCAACCGCTAGAATTTCCTCTTCCTGTCCTAGTTCCTTAGAACTGTGAGGAAATATAGAGATGAGTTTTCACAAGAATAGACAGCTTATTTTTGCAAATCCTCAACACGCTTTCATTCCGCAATGAATGCATGTAGAACATGAGATTCATGTAGAACATGCGAATACCAGTTGTTGGTTCGCCATAAGCTTGTTTCCGTCATAGGTTATAGCGGGCTACACTGGCTTGAGTACAAGCTTGAACTTGAAATTAGTATATTTATCTAATAAGCATGAATATCAAGGTGTTAACTTACAATTGCTTAAATCAAATAACTTAATTTTCAAAACCAATGCTTGAAAATTAATTTCTTAGTCCAGATCGACGCGAAGTTTCAACTGGAGTAGTGGTCTCGCCCTTCGCCCAAATTTCTTTCATCCACGTCTCTATCGTTTCCACGGCAGGTGTTTTGTCCTTAAACAACAACTTCCAGCTCACTTTTAATCTGGCTCGCAGTTAACTTTTTTATCATAAAATAGTGAACAACACCCTTAATTTCCTCGTCCCCCATGGGCTTGATACCCGCATTTTTGTCACGAACTACACCTCTTCGAGTCGTCATTTTAAGGTTTTTTCAGCACACCTTTAAAAAATATACAGTTAGTTATTATAATCGGCAGTAACGGAACAAATGCAATGACGATCGAAAAAACCACGTGCGCGCAATATGTCTGATTTCCCTCCAGTGATTTAAGGGTTCCCAGCTGCTTTGCATGAGTCATTGAGGAAAAGGGTCATTGATTCTGGAAGTCGCTCCGACATTGCTGTCAAACGGCCCTCGTTAATAAAGCATTGCATGTAAACGTTTCTTTCTGACTTAAGACAAAGTACCTTCGATTTTACGGCATTAAGTCCATCCACCCTTTTAGTCAAATAAGCCTAAGGTTCCACAAGTACATACTTGAAGTTGAAGATGCTTCTAATGGAAAATTCGCTGGATTTCTTGCTAAACCACTATGGCATTATCTGTCATACCGTCATGGTTGAATGAGGTTTGCCATGTTAGACTTTTATGATTCTGTCTAGAAATGAAAAAAACTAGTCTGGAGTCACACATGTACGAGGTGTCATATACCGGCGACAAACATGGGAGAAAGCAGTCACCCGCAGAGCACAAGATTAGATAACCCGCCTTGCCTGTCACATAGCTTTTTTTCAACGAGATCTCTCAGACTGCACAAGGGCGAACTTGTAATACTTGATCCTGTTTCAGTGCTTTCCTGGCGTCTCATTGTATTTTCACTCATGTCGTAACGCTTTTTTAAATTAGCTGGAATTCCTTAGATGTAAGCTGTTGAGCCTTAAGAGCACCTTTGCGGGGGCTGAAAAACTCATCATATTTATTGAACAGCCTTGAATGAATTCCAACGCCTAGACCTAGACACCGTCTCGTTCCTATGGTTACTCACCCAATTACCTTCAAGTTGCAATTACCGCAAACCAAAATGGCAACCTCCTGACGTAAAGTAAACCTTGTAGAGATCTAACCCAGCAAACTTAATCATCACATCACCTGGATGGAAAACACAGGGCGTGGGCGGTGTTCGCTTGAAAAATATAACACACTTTCAGAAGTTTGAGGCTGTCGATCGAGCCCCTTATTAATCAGTTGACGGTGATGCATTCAGAAAGGAGAATTTGATTTAGTAATTGATTTTTATGATACAAAACGGCGGCAGTGAGGTAGCGAAACCAAGTGTAGTTCGGGTTGGACGAGTTGCTTTTCTGGCTTAGAATAGACGCAATTTCCAAGTTGAATAGAACTAAATTGGTTTCTTAATCATCTGAAGAAAAACAGTGATCCAGTGATGTAGGGAAAGGAGTGTAGTGGAACGGCTGATAGGTTTTTTTTGCCAGGACTTGTTCACAAAGATTTTAATCTACCGACAGAGAGCTGATGGCCGACTTTTCCTAACGCCCCCACGGAATGAGAGTAAAGATAAAAGAAGTTACGGCTAAAACATGAAGGAGAATCTTATAGCGGTGAGAGTTATGGAAGCTGGTGGAGAGACAAAGTACCCGATTCAATGAACAAGAGCGGGGAAACTCCTCAGATGCTTATTGCAATAGGGGAATTGAAGTTAGCGTGGTGCAGCGATGAATTCCTGGCGTGAGACCGGAATCGGAGGAATAGTTCAAGCGAGCATTTGTTCTCATGTCATGAAACTGACAACAATACGAGGGACGAATGTTGGTCACTGTACAGAGGGAAGGGGGGATTCCGCGGGTGCAACCACTCTGGAGATAAATTTGGCGGAGTACACGAGAGGAAACTCATCGGACAAATGTATCGGGCTGCCGTCGGCTTTGCATTTAAACGTGCATTCTGAAAGTTGGGCATGCCGAAAGTGATTTTGTTTGTGCGGGGGAAAGAATCAAAAAGAAGAATACTATGCGTTTCGCTCTGTTGAATGGCTATCCTTTTAAGAATTCTCACAATGTACCTATGCATCCTTGTACTTCTCTCGTTTATTTCTTTCGTGGGATGAAATGAAGAAACCATCTATTTTTCCAACTGATTTATTTTCGCCAAGGAAAAAAGAGAAAACAACTGCCCTATCTGGCGCTCAACTCTTTTACAAAGACAACAAGAGCTGCTCCAGCCTGCACTTTCCTACTCCTTTACTTCCAAAAGGAAGGAATGACAACTGGGAATTACAAGGACAAAGATTCCTATGAAATAAATTACCTAAAAGATTAGACCTTTTGAACAGATTTCGAGTAGCTGTGGTCGCGACACTGACAACAGGGTTCTTCCTCACAGGCCTCAAGACGACCAGGAACTCTCTCCGGGGAAAGAAATCATGAGCTTCAGCACCGTCATGGCTGCATTAGCCCTTGATCTTGCTCCAGTCTTGCATTTTTTCCCTCCGAACTTGTAATTCGAGCAATTATGCCAACGTATCACGATCAGAAGACGTAGTCAACGCACAACATTATTGCCACAACTGAGGAATTTTATTTCAGAGTTCATCAACTAAATGTGCGTTATCCGATTGCTTCCGTTGCGTGTAATGAATCGGAAGATAATGGCGAATTTGAATCCACCCCCGGAGTCTGAGAATCAGCACTGAGAACAATTTCAATGACTTGTGAAATTCCAGTCTTAGCTCTCTAAATACTGGATTGGGTTGTGGCCCTAGTGAAAGCGCAACTTTCACTAAACGTGTACGTACCACCTAAAAGCAAAGTTACAAGTACATCTAAACTGCGGGAACTCGTTGGAAAGTTTATTGGTCACTACGGCACGAACTTGTGAAAGATTCCAGGAAGATCCAAATTGTCCTAGCCCATTAAGCGTTGGGAGACAGCTCGACGTGAATCCAGCCTTAGTTGGACGGTTCCGTTATGCTCTAATTCCTGTAAGGAGCAGCTTGATGGGGAAGTTGCGATGACGAAGGGAGGGAGTAATTGCAGCGTTGGCTGACGTTATATAGACGGATTTTTTTCCAATGAGTAAGTTAGCACAAGATGCGTGCTGAAACTGACGGTGTTAGTGACGCATAAAAAATTAACCGGAGGAAGAGACTGTGATTAATGCCTTCTTCATAGAAGGATGATAAAAGGGAATCGGAAGAGAAAGATGATGCCGGTTCCAATTATCAAGTTGACTTGCTATTGTTTGGTATTGTGGAAGTGGATCACTTCCCAAGGTGGTCGGACGGAAGGGAAAAACTGGAGCGAAATCTTCTCTCACTCACTCGCTCGAGTAAATATCCATCTGGAAATCACCTCTTCACTCAAGTATCTTCCGATATTATCTACCGGAGAGGCTACTCTTTGCATTTCCTCCTGCGTACAAAGAAACTCATTTATAGTCTGAAGGCAGCACGAACCACACATTTTGTTCGCGATGCAAGCAGTCGGGAGTACGGGAGTGGGAGCATAATTCCATTCAAGTGGAGCCGGAGACGTCTCTGATATCTACGAAATTAATAGAAAGCGATGGAAAATCTGAACGCTTTAGTAGATTGCGTAGATTAGAGGAACTGAAAGCGGAAGAAATATCGAAGCAGACCGCCTCATGTACAACAGACTTCGGGGGAACGTTTATGCAAGTTATCGGAAACAACTTTTAATGGACGTTTCATTAAGGACTGCCTCGACTTGTTGAGTTTGTCGGAGCCTAAAGTTTTACGGGCCTTAATTGCCTTCGGACAAGGTTCTCATGCCCTGACTGGAATATCAGGCGGTAAATCGGTCAGATTCCCACAGATAACGTAAGAGGAAGGGAAAAAGTGGCAAGGCAAAGTTAAACTCTTTCGAGCTGTCAATAAAAGTTGGGAGGAAATCTTATTGAGTTGGTAATACAACACTTAATAGAGTCTGACAGCACTATGAACCAAATTGCAACATTTCTTGATCAGAAGAAACTTAGTTTCCAGGAGTACTCCCTCCCTGCAGCAGATTTTAAACATGGCAAAGTTTCCATTCCAATCAGGCTCCTGGAGCTTTCCCCCGCACTTGCCGTCACGGTTGTCAGATCTCATGCGCTTTAAAGTGCGGAGCAGAATTTGCGGATTGAAGGTCTAAGCCGGGAACTGTGGTAAAAATGTGAAGATATCAAACGCCCCAGCAAGCTGTATGTAGTCCCTTGCTCATCTTGTGGAATCAAGAGGAATTGGGCCACTCTGTTTAAAATCACCTCTCAATTTCGTGCACAGCAAGCGTCCCTTACCACATAAGAACAGGACTAAAGGACCGAGGGTACGCAACTTGGAATGAGGAAACGTCGCTGCGACAGATTTACGAGAAAATACAACAACGCTCAACCATACATGTCTCTCACCAGTTTGGAGAAAAGTTCCCCAACGCCAGACCTTTGGAAGCTTAGATGAAAGCCATAAATTATATCTAAATGAACATAAATACCCTTGCGTCCACGCTCTCGAGGAATTACACTCGAGCTGGAAGCTATTATAGCTCAGCAGTTATGAAAGACGTTGAAAAGAGTGCGAAAAGTTAGTCGCCGTTGGTTCTAATGAAGTCACCCGAGCGTTTATGCAAATGCAGAATAAACGCGATGGGAGGCTCGTCAAAAAATATCCAGCAGGTTTGGGTACCACAAAAAAAAACTGGTTATTTCACCTGTCAAAATTCCCGTAGCAGGTTTTGCAAACAAGAGCATTTTAGACATAACTGAGCTTTCAAAGCGTGATTAGCAATGAATCAAAATACGTTAAATTGATAAAAAAATACTCAGGAGGAAGAGACCTGTCTCGCAAAAAATAAACGGGTTAGTGCTGATGACACACTGACAGACAGTGGATTTAGTGAAGGCACCGTTACGACAGTGCCAGGAAATTGATAGACAAGCCATAGGAAGTAATGACACAGGTGATTGACAAGTGCTCCTTTTATTGAATTTGCAGCCCCGATTGTGGAAATTGTGGACGACGGAGAGAAGCCGTTGAAAGATAAGATATTCAAGACAGGCTCAACGCTGGAGCTTCGATGTATCGTGGGACAAGTCGGGCCTGAGATTTCGCAACATGTCAACTGGTATCACGATAATCATAATCATCAAAGCCGCCTCCTCAACAATGATACCTACCGAGGTGGAATCAGGCAAGTACATACATGGAGTTATCCTTTTTTTTCCAAACGGGACGAAATCCTTAGTTTGCACGGCAAATGAATCAATGTCAAGCTGAGCGAGAAGGATAGGGTGAAAGTACTTCATTCAGCCTGTCGTCCTTGAAATCTTGCATGGGGCTGAAGAAAGCATCAGCGGGGATGAAATAAGGGATATTTGAAAACGGAACCCGATTCCCTGTAATAAGCTTTTGGAGTAGAATGGAGGGATTGATGCATACGCATTTGCTGTCAGAGTAGCAGACTCATTTGTCTATGCCACGGCATCTTCCACAATTCTCAGGTGAAGTATCACAAAGAAAGAGTCAGATTAACTAACAATGGAAAGGAAGCCTGGTCTATCTCCAAGCTGTCTAAATTATCTGGTAGAACTTCCCTCCGTGTCGTGTTCCTAGTCATAAAAAAGGAGAAAAATTTTCCGGTATAAATATGTAATAATTGTATCCTTTCAACGTACTGATAGGGGGATTGCCGAAGTGGATGAGTTGTTGATGCATGTTTTATTACCTTGTTTCAGTGTGAAGAGTTGGGTCCAGAAGGATTTTGGTCTTTCCAAGTTGAGCAAGCTGTACGTGGCAAACGTAAACAAATCCGATTCCGGCTTGTACACCTGCTCGCTCGGTCGGTATGGGAATGCTACCGTGTTCGTTTCCGTCCTACAATGGTAATCCTCTACTTGTTTATTCCTGTTTGCACAGAGTGTTCATTCGCGAGTAAGGGTTTTGCTTACTAAAGTGGAAGGAGAGCGTCTTTACAGCAGGGAAGGAACGTGCTAAAATCTCCACCTTTCCTCAAACCGCTATTTGGTATTCAGCCTCTAGGAATGGAATTAAGGGGGCCTAGTTACAGACGAGTCTGTTAGATTAACATCTGGTGAAATATTTAGTCCTGATGCGGATTGAGATCAATACACTTGATGAATTCCAAAGTCTGAAATTCTTCCTGTCATACGTTCCGTATTAGGCGAAGCTAACCCAGACAGCCGTAGAGATAACTGTTATTGCAGCCATTACCACTGATTGCCTTCACTCAATCATACGCCTTGTGCTACATTCTCCAATTTTAGGCAACCTCTGAGTTGTCATTTGAGTATCGTCAGATACGTGCTCGGTCTTGGAAACCATAGTACTCAAAGCTGTCACTCTGAACCAGTATTACCTTCATGGCTGATTTTACTGCGCGGATTGGCTTTGAATAAATCATATCTTCTACAGAAGTCGACTTTCTCCAGCCTTGGATTCCCGCCCTGGTATTATACACTTTTACTGGTAATTGTACTCGGAACGGGATGGTTCTGTTCCTATTTCTGAACTTAAAATAGGCAGGGTGTGCGGCCCGATTTCGAAGTTTGAAGACAATAGTCGATTCCGTAAGGACACTTAAAGCGCCAATTTCAGATTGATTCCTGTATCGACTCATCCTAAGACAAAGGACTTTTAGCTGTGATGAAACAACAACTCCTCAGCCAAGCTCGTAGGGTACTTGTCTCCTTGAAGAGTGGAGTGGCAACACCTTGGTTGGAAAATCATTTTGTCCTGATTCTCCACCACGTTTTGGGCTCTAAGCCAACATGGCTGTGAATTGGAAATATTCACCCTGTTTGCTCTGTTGATTCTTATGTGTCCAATAGAGGGATGGAAGAGAAATGCGTAGCATGACTTGTTTACTTGGAATTCTGCGAAAATAAGAGGCTCGCCGACGCCGGACGCTGAGTAGAAAGATAACAAGACGGTGATTCCACGCCAGGAATATTACAAAGAATGGTCGTATGTGCTTTCACTCAAAATGGCTTTCCCCTGTCCGGCTTGAATTACATGTGTGGTTTATTCCGCCGAAACGTGTTTTGTAGTCAGGACACGAGTTGAGTCTTGAGGCTGCAACAAGCGTCACACATTCACAAAATTGCAGATTCCAAGTATGAAACAAAAGTGTGGAAGAGAATAAAAAGAAAATGAGCGGAGAATTGAACACAACTCCATGCTGTTTTCCGAAAGAGCAGCTTTAAGGAAGGATCTCGTGTGTGAAAAGCATTTAAAATTAACCATCTTTTATTATTTACAGGCGAAACCCCAGCTGCCATGCAGCATGGTGAAGCTTCCCACCACATACCGGTGTCTCTTCTCATTGTTCTTGTGGGGTTTCTCATAATCTCTGGCTCATCCCTCCTGTCACCTTAACCAGTTAAGCGACGAGCTTGAGCAGAAAATACGTGCTAATCATACTCAATCACGGTATAGCTCTTTTATCTCTAGTAACAACCTACCTTGAACCTTCCTTGGTTTTCTTGGTGTCCAAGTATTTTGTTTAGAAGTAAAGAGATTAGCATTGTAACGGTTTTCGTGTTTAGATATTACTTTACGATACGACAGCGTTTGAGATGCATGATTCTTGTGAATTTATCAATAGTGTAGTATGAATCGAAGGAAAATGTAATACTCATTAGTCTGTACAAGGAGAAATGGACAGTTTTTCTCCAAGTGAATGAAGCGTTCCTGCGGTAAGATTGTAGCTCCAAGTTTTGTTGACGTTGACAGAGATAGGGAAAAGGCCGTATACTAGAGGCTCACAATGCTATGTCCAATACAATATCAATTTGAACATCTTTTTAAATAATTTGTGGCGGGGGTTAGCACGAATTTTGGTATAGCAATTAAAACCCCTCAAATGCTACTACCCAACATGCAAGCCTTTGACTTTAAGAAGAACTTGTTGCTTGGAATGCTGCTGTCACATGATTCTCTTTCCAGTAGATTTTAGACTGTAAAAGGTACAATTTCGGTCTAATACGAACAACATATTCAATTTGAATTCCTACAGTATACGTAAAGGTCACTATTAGAAGATTTAAAGGACTTTCTATTTAAAAATGTTATAGAGTCGAAAAAAGTATAGAGTATCTGCGCAAGTACTACGTACAAAGGAACATAAAGTAGAACAATCATAATTGGTGAAAAAAGGCATTGGTTATATAAAGGCCATGATTATCACAAGTTGGACATAAAATGAAAAGTAAATGAAACTCATTTTGCTTTATCTACCTTCCCAGTAGGGTAGTATCGACTTGAATATCCTGTGGTCCACCGTAAGTACAAGAGGAAGTGGATGCAAATAGAGTACAGAGTAGTTGGGGTGGACGAGGTGCTTTGAATAAATTATGCGAATTAAGTAAGTATATAGCGAATTTGGAATTGGGAGGAACACAGTGCTACTGCCATTGTCCACGAATGGCAAAGCGTACGTATAGAGTTGAGGGTCTCGTAAATCAGCATTTCGGCTCATGTACGTGACGAATAGCCGGTGGAAGGAGGCGTGTTGGTCTATTTATAAGAGTGTCAAATGAAAATAAATATTACGCTACTATAGTTTTCCTGACGCAAATTGTTACCGTTTAAAATAGTTACGGCCTGCTGAGATCAACTTCCTCCTCCTTCAGAGGAAGGTGTACTATTGTGCAAGTAGAGTGTATATTCAACAGATGTTAATTGGATGCTCGTGCGATTGCCATGACAAACTGTAGTAGCAACCGTAACCTGGAGCTAAGTCAGCAACCTGATCCGTTACACTTATGTAAGATGCCACTTCCCCGTCAACCTTCATCAGGCTCAAGTACACTTTACTACAGATAGCCTCATTCCAGACAAATTTACTTCAGGCTGCTAAGGGTCAATGTGGTTACTCTGTGAGAGCCTGTGGACAACACTGTTGCTAGAACATTGTAAGCTAAATCCATATTTATATTAGATTCTAACTCATTATCCGTTCATCATAAGCAACTGGAATAAAAAGTTTAATATATCAGCTTTCGTGTCCTGGCAGCAATGTCAACTGCTTACTGCATTAACTGCATGCATTTCATCGGCGTTCCAGCATCAGTTTCGCATCAAATAATTTAGTTCTTTGAACTGGTCTCAAGGTAAAAACTACCCAGCCCTGTGGCAAGAACAGATCATGAATCGAAATCATAGATGGGCAAGGCCAGAATGGGCGAAGGCATGCCAGGACTTTGAGGCCATGACTAAAGTGCAGGGCCTTTGTTCCATTTATTTCATTTATGTTTCCACGTAATTTGTACAAGAAAAGAGGAGGAAATAGAATTAGATGAGCCGCGAAAAATTGTAATATGATGATGGATGGAAGAGAAAATTGTAACATCCTCCTGGTTACTTTCACTTTACGAGAAAGCGTATCGGAATCTTATTGCAGTGATGTTTTCGAGACTGAATGCTTAGAACAATTCATCATATTCGCTCCTTTATTCCTTGCTGATATTGAAAACGCCTTTTCGTATCAAGAGTAGCGACAAGGCAATATTTTCAGCATTAGCAAGTCACGCTTCCGTGTCAAGGGAATGGTACGTTTGACGCACTGAGAGCTACGCTCATAAACATGTACTTTTTTAGCTGCACCCCATGTGGAATCGGAGGAAAACATTTGCATACGGTAATAATAAACGCGAACTGGCGCGTTGCTGACTTTGCGGCTTACACCTTGCCGCCAAAGGAGATTAACGGTATTGCTCTCGCTGTGAACTCGCTCAACTGTACATAATTCCCTGGTCCGATCCGAGCTGAGTCGGCGGAATGGCACCTCAGGCGGAAATTGACTGATGAAATTATTGTGTGCGTAAGCTGGAACGTGCATCAGCCAAGCATTTTTTCTTGTGTTTACTCCTGACCTCAATAAATCCGTATTACTTTGTACACGTAAGCCGAAGACGCAATCTACAGCTTCCAGTTGAAGCATTCCTAATTCCGTTAAAGTAGCATCTCGGCTAATGGGTGGGTTCCGATGGCTTGTCAACTAATTTTTTCATTCTCCACAAAAATAAGGACCCTATTCCGCCTACACTAATTGCCGACGCAGATAAAAGTGACGATGAGACAGCGAGTGACACTTCTGTAATAGTAAACTGCAAACGTCTTCCACAACATTCAAGTTATTCAAGTCCAATTACAGCACGGACCACAACAGCCCTGCCGGTAAATTGGTCTCGGGTTTCGCCATTTCCTACTTCTTGGGTAACGGTATCGCCTTGAAATTATCCACATTACTTTGTATCTCTCCTTTCTTGAGGGATTTGCAACAGCTGGAGGCGAATAAGCGAGTCTTGGCACTGACAAGAAACCCAAGACATGGATCATTTGTCAGCATTTGCCATTACAGCAACAACGTAGTTTATGTGCGGAGTTTGACAGGATTTGATTTCTCGAAATTAGTTCCAGCGAAATGGAGAAACACTATGCGATTTTCCTTCAGCTGTCACACATGTCAAAATGGGTCGTCCTGTAACGTTCTGTACCTTCACCTCAACATGTTCAGCGTCGAAAGCGAGTACCTTCTCCACAGTAAATTTGCAGCACAGGACTCCATGGTTCCATAGTAACGGTAAAAAAAATAAGTTGGACATAATCGCGAAGCAGGTTAGAATGCTCAAGCCAATTCTTCCTTATCGGATGGAAAGGAAAAACAAGAAGTAGTTAATCAGATACGTATCGCTGGTATACTCGCACGGGTTGTGTACCAGTATGAACCAGATGCGATGCAGTATACCCGTTAGCATTTATGTCAGAGACGGTCGCTGCTAAACGATGGGTTGACGCTGTGCAAGAAGGAAAAACTGGAATGAATTTTTCTACACGTGAGTTATGGAGAATATCAGAAAAAGAAAGTTGGTGAAAGGAGGAAAGTATTGGCTGCTAGCATGTGTATTTCATAACATAGTTGTTCGTCTCCACATCACTCATTTCGGGGTTTAGGGTGGGAGCGACACTTGGTACAGGAGACATAACGGCCAGCCCCTCCTCCATGTTCTCTGGTGTTGATGGCTGCTGAGCCTCTCGCTGAGTGAACGACTTGAGTGAACTTGGATGGGGCCGGAGAAAGTGTAGAAAAATCTATGTCAAAAGAAAAACACACATACGTAGAGACCGATTGTCTCAAGGAAGCGGCTTTTGGCAAAAAGGAGCACTTTAAGGATGTTGCAGCGTGGTGGACTGGAGGACGACGGCGGTAGTTACGTAAACGCTAAACCCGTAGTGGACCCATTAAATTCTCGCTGGGAGGAAAACCCAGCTCGACGTAAAAAGTTTGTCCTTCACCTATAGGCATCTATTAATCTTGGAGTGTCTATGGAAAAAGAGGCTTCTCTCTTGTAGCTGTCATTTAATCCAGCCAAATGACTTATTACTTCTATTCATTGAATCAAATGTACTTTCTTCCAGCACACTCCGCCGCATCCACAATGGCCTGAGGTGTGGTCTTTGCAGAAATGAGAAAAAGAAGATACCCGAAGATACACCTCTATCAGGCCGGAGTTAGAGGACTACTCCCACATCTCTATCATCGAAATCGTCTCCGCATCTGAACCTACCCTATTATAGGATATTGGAGCTGGGATTTTCTTCTCATCGAGCTTTATCTCCCGGCATCCGCAATCTTTCCAGATAATCATCGACATGGATTTATAATATGCGCAGTCAATATTTTTCAAATACCGCCTACTTGAGCAATGTAAGCCTTGGCTGAAGCCTTCAGCTCTCCAGCTCCCATGCTTCCCTCCTCCTTCGGTTAACTACATGCCTTCATAAAAGTTGTGCTGCAAAAGTCTTCCGCTACATTGACTGTCGGAAAAAGTATAAAGATTGATGATGGATTTTCAAAAGTCTAGAAACAATGTCGGCTAAGACTATAAATAAATTGGAAATTGGAAACTTACTCCTAATGCAACGAGCCTCTAGCTCTTGTACTTCATGCGAGGAAGAGCTTGACTCACTCGGGACTGATCCACTGTTTGATGGGTAGTTGAACTGTGAATGGACAATGACTCCGATTGCAGAATTAAATTAAGACTCTTTAGATTACTATGGTGCTTATAGACTTCATGCGAGGAATGAGCTTGACTCACTCGGGACTGATCCACTGTTTGATGGGTAGTTGAACTGTGAATGGACAATGACTCCGATTGCAGAATTAAATTAAGACTCTTTAGATTACTATGGTGCTTATAGCTTTCAGGTATATGGCAAGCGCAAACATGGACATGTTTCAAGCAAACAGAACCTACGGCACTGGTAAAGCCTTCCAGTTAAAAGATGGGAAATATTTTGAGAAAAAACATATGTACTACCGCACTGTGCTGTTCTTCAAACAATTAAAGGCAGTCGAGTCGTCGCTTGTATATGTTTTAGCGGAAGATGTACATGTTGCTCCACCCCCCGTCAAAGGGATAAAGATAAATGTGCGAAACGGAGTTGCTACCTTTAAAAGCATTATTGGCATCTTTGTGTACTTCGTGCCAAGGGAAAGGGAAGATCGGGGCCGGACGACAAACTGATTTGTTGGAAAAATCTGCTGAGCATGAAAAGCTCCTCGATGTAGTATGTTGACTCTAGCGATTTTGCTTGCTGGTTGATTGTTGATACGGGTATATATAACTGCCTTCTTCCGCAATTCCGCGGTAGGTACAACCTCATGCATAACCGGTGTATGACAAGGAGGCGACGTAAGAAGGCAACAAATGCCAAAAGTCGTAAGTAAAGCTGGACATATTGCTTTTTTATGGACCGTTTATCCAATGAAAATGATTCAATGCATCACACGGGTCTTGAAACAAGAGCAGAAGGTCTGTGGATCGATTGGTTAATATGAGGGAGCGGGCGCTCATACAAGTGTTGCAAATTAAAATTATAGGGAAGAAACGCACTTCCACGTGAAAAATGGGGATCGTGTTACGGGGAAATAAGGCAGGAGGCAGGCTAAGTGCTTGTAACAGTGAAATCCATGCGTCACCTTGGCAGCACAAGATAAAAGAGATGCCAGATATACGCACCATAAATTGAGTACCAGCTTGTGAGCTAAGGGATAAAGAATTTACATGCATACCGACCGGAAAATTTATGGGGTATCAAGATGTTAACTGAAAATGCATCCGTTCAAATGGACAGTTTATCTTTAAGAAAACGGATTGTCGATAGCGGGGCTAAACTCCTCGTCGTGAAGGGATGCATTTCCAAAATCTGGTCCAAATAAAATCCTTGTGGACTCCTTCTCTCAAAGGGACGTGACTTAACTGCAGGCTGAATGGAGGTAATGGCCGACTTGCACAATGGCACTTAATACCAACCGAGATAACAATCGATGCCGTTTACCAGAAGGTCAAGTACCTCTTGACAAGCGTGGAAACTGAACAGTGTAAATGCAAAATCCCCTTCATTTACTTAAGACAGGGAGCGGAGGGACTTCCTAAAACCAGTCAAAGGAACTAATCTTGCTGCGGTGTGGATGTGTGAAAACGCAAAGATATTAATTCCCCGACCTTGAAGTAATTGAAGCCTGGAAGGAAAAGTAGTTACGATCAACTGAAATGAAATTCTCATGTTTTGGCCCCTTATGAAACCGCGGGCATTTCCTTAGCTCCGCCCTGCTTTCACTCTGGCAGTGACTTGCTAACAAGGGGTAGGTGATTTGATGGCATGTTCTCATGCATAGATTCATTAGCAAGACTTTTGAGGAAAGTTTTAGAAAAGTTACCAAGTGATCCCAGGATCATGGTTGAGCGGACGGTATTCTTCTTTTCATTCTCTATCACCAGAAGGAATTCAGCTTTGCAACTTTTCTCTCTCCGGGCTCATCTTCCCTCCTGCCTCCCTCTGATCTCAAGCTCTCACAAGCTTTCTTCAGTCCCTCTGCTCCCTGAATAGTTTGCCATTTCTTTTCCTTTGTGGTGGAAATGCTTTCAGCAGAATTCCCTCTCTGAATTTCGGTCAATTGCAATCATTTCTAGTCAGATTGATCTAATTTAAGCAAACTCGTCCTCACTTTGATCAAAACCAATGTCCATCCCATACTTCCAGCTTCCATTTCCCATTTACTCGTAAATGTGAATGGAGTACAGTTCCTGATTACACTTGCTATTAAGTAAGCTGTGCTTCTTATGGAGTACGAACATGTTCCGTGACTGTGAGGTGAGTCAGGGATGATATGATCAACTTTCAAAATTTTATTCTGGCAGTTGCTATTTTCCATCTCTCTAAAACCATTTCTTTATTCATATACGACTTCTGTGGAGAAAATTCCCACATACAATTTAATTAATTAATTGAGCTAACTATTCTCCTTTTGGTGATACACGGAATTGTTTTGACGCTGCTCCCAAGATTGTTTGACAATGCCGCAAACATTTTTCCACCCCGCTTTTGTGTCTTTTCACCCGAAAGAATTTCATTACTTCTATCCTAAACATTTTCATTCCAAACTTAGTACGACCAAGTTCACAACCGCAGCTTATTAGTTTCGAGGTGAATTCTTTCTTTTGTCTGTTAATGGGCTGGAGTTTCCCTAATCCATCCTCCCTTTACACAACCAGAATAAGAAACTTTTCCCTTCCTAATCCTTCCTTTCCTCTCTCGTCGGTCTGAAGTGCGTGTGTCGCCGCAAGCTTGGCTAGGAGAAAATGGCAAGTTGCGAATTCAACTCATCCTTCACAATTACTTACTGGAAATGGGTCGCTCCAAAGTTTTAAATCTTGAGACATTTAATTTTCTGTGCTAAAATCTTGAATGTATCACCACGAGACGAAACATGCAAATGATATCTCGCGAGGCTCTTCTGCTAGACCGTGAGAAAAATGATTGCCTTATGCTAAAATGTTTTCAAAAGGTACATACATGAAGTTTCAATGATGAATACTAAAGTGCTAAACCCCATTTGTTTTCCTACTTCCTACAAGCATCGGCATATCAAGCTGTGGCCCATCATATGCAAAATGATATTAGGATTTTACACAACTGTGGAACTGATAAGTGCCAATTCTTCAAGGGTGTATCGCAACTGGAGAATCTTTCCATTTTTCGATACGATCATCTGTAACTAAAGCTGACACATTTTGAGCATTTGCACATCCCGATTGTAACCTTGTAAAGGAGCTCTTCTAATAAGTAAGCCTTGCACAAACTTTCTTTTCTTCCCAGTTACCCCCTCATGACAAATGGGAGCTTTGCAAATAATGTCCCTATAGTTTCACCTCCTCTTATTATTCTTCTCCTCGCTGTAGTCAGTTGTACATGTGAAGCTGAATAGCGATGCACTAAATCTAAAGTGTTGAAGCCTTGTGGACAAAATTACGTGCGTGTGCCTTGTTTCCTTTGTCTCCCTCCATCTCTTCCAATGCTGATTATTCCTTGCCGTACATTAGTTATGCAAATCTTATTGCGTTAGCTGAAACACACCCTAACAAAGTATAGTAAATTTCCAAAGTTGGCAGAAAAACCTCCCATCGCACCCCGAAAAGTCCCGTCTCCATCATCAACCTCCGGGCCTGTCGTGACTCTAACTTATTACTTTACACTTTCTCTTCCAGACTAATTCACAGCTTAATTACTTGAACTCAGAGGCCGAGCTTTGCACTTCTTTTCACCAGGCAAGGATAACTTACCCAGTGTTTTTGTGGCATGTTTAACGGGAAGCGAAATTTAGCTGGATTAGATAATCGTGGCTCACACCGCATACCGTCGGTTTGGTTTAAGCTGCCAGGGGCTCCGTATACGCCCTTCGGTTTCACATGTGCGACAAGTACCAGAATCTAGTGATACGATAGCAGTAAAATTGAATTGCAAAATATACGAAACTCATCCAGTGGGCTGAGGAACATACTCTTCCCAATGTATTTGAATCAGGAAAGACAATCAGACGGTTGGGACGATTTAAGTTCAGCAGCTTGAATACCAAAGGAGGGTATGAGGGTCGGAGAAGACGGGCACATTTCTTATTATGGCCATAGCGTTTTAACGCGCGAATTCCTCGTGATCCATTGTGAATCTGATGTGGGAAATCCGCAAACTGTTTTTACTGCTTCGTCAACGCTCCATTAGAGACCATGTCTTGTGTACAGTTTCTCAACGTGAGAGCAATATAAGAACATATGGAAACTAAATCCGGCTCTTTATTTGCGGTTTCAGAACTCACATATGCATGACTTAATTTGAGCCCGACTCCTTAATAGCACTTTGCCAGCATTGCGTGACCTCTTAGCTTGTTTATGTATCCGAGATAATGCTGATTCGAGCAAGCTGTAACGTAAATTACGTTCCAGCTGCGCCAATTAACAATACAGTAGGATGCTAACGATATTTGCCGTCGTTTCATTTAAGTTGAAATAGGGAAGCACTTGTACTGGGTTGATACTCTCCCGACAGCAGAATCAACAGGAAGGCAAAAAACAAGCTCACATGTACCGCACCCTGGATCACATCCCATTTACCACCGGGGAAGAAGAAGAAACGGGGGTGAAAGCTGGACAAACGGCCATTTGTGAGAGCAGTAGAAAATTTCGACGCAGCCGTTAAGATCTAACGTGCATACTGACGGCATAATCTCGTAGTCTGAATGCACAGGACTACATGTGAGGGAAGAGCCGATCGCGACTCCAGCTTGTGAACCTTGCTTTCCCACGATGAATTTTGACAGAAAATAATGCATGCAAATGTGCCAATTGTCACAGGATTGCAGGAAGGCTATATCTTAAAGATTATGCTTATCGAATTCTCGCCTTTATTTCATCTGCAAGGCAGTAAAAACAAGCCGTGAGCCCTCTCAGGAGCAACACGCCACCCTGCGCACAGATGCAGCTCTTTAAATCAGCTTATCTGCTTCTGTACAAGCTCCGTTATAGCATATTCATTCAAATCTTGACCTTGATTTCCTCCAGCCCTTGTGGAGAATAGCTTCGAACACATGTTCCAGTCTACTTGAGATGCTGGATCTCAGCATCTGAGTTGCCTTCTCTGCCTGGAGCGAGTCTCCGCATCAGCATCAGGACTGTGTTTATATCCTGTCACATGATTTCGTGTACAGTCTGATTCTTTGGAATTTGCTGTAACTTTGTCATTTTATTCAGTAATCTGAGCAGTAATAGCTTGGCTCGAACTTGCTTTCTTTGAGAGTACTACCTTTTCTTCCGCTGTTCAGTCCCACAGCCCAATAGAGCAGTTACCTGGAGACAGATCATGAAACAGAAGAATCAAGATACCATCACGAGGCTCTTCTCCGATATGGCATTCGACGATGCAGAAGAAGTGGATATCGCAGGGCTTAAGGTACGGTTTTGAATTTCAAAAATTAATTGCCTCAAGCCTATCCTCGGTACACATCCAAGAGCATACCTGGCTTTTTTGGCCTCCTACAAATACGATAGAATACCTGGCTTCGTTCACAACTTTGAAAGTATACCAGCATCATGATGCAATTAAAGATTCCATCCCACCTTATTGCATCCTCCACCTGTTAAGTTTCCAAAGGTCAAGTGTAATTCTTATGATATCATACTCAGCCAATTACGAAGTTAAAAAAGGATTGAAGCTAATTGGTGTCTTATCCGCTCGTTGCAATTGAATCCTATACCCTGATATGCTATGTGTTTCCGCAGAAATGGCTTGCCGATCGGAGTAATAAAATCTGCTCGATCGTCAACGGTGAAATTTCAGCGAGCGGCAAGTCTGCTGGAAAAATTACCGTGGGCGGAACAGGCATTGAGGCCGTGGCAGCATCTACGCAACTAATCGAGCAAACTTTAGCTCGAATACCTGCAACCTTGCAAGATGAGCCTACCAAGTCTGTGGAACAGATCAAATGTCTTTTGGATAAGTAAGCTCAAGTTTTAGTTACTTACCTTCAACTTTGGGAAACTCGAGTTTTCAACATTTTCCCTATCGATTCCTGCTTCGTCAAAATTGAAAGGTTGGATAGCAAAGCCGGAGCTATTCTCTTCCGCATGTCATCGTACCTGCAAGTGGTACTGTTCTTCAGTTATTGGCGATGAAAAAGCGCCTACATACTTGTATTTTAAGGTTCTGCTTGGATGAAGGTCCATTACAGAGCTGAATAAGCGTACGTACTTACACAACAGTTCTTTTCGCAGATCCGTCGCAGCTTTAGAATCACTGAAAACGATTTTGTATCAGTGCGAGAGCATTGCAACGAGTACACCTTTTTGGCAAACGTTGGAACGGGACGCAGTCAACTGGACCTGGGTACGCGATCAAGGTATGTGTGTACTTACGCCTCGGGCTCCAACCTCCAACCACTTACCTCACTGACCACCGCAATGCATTTAATATTCCTGGTCCATATTGTTGGCAAAGGGGAATGAATGTGTCGTAAGCAGAAAATCCCATGTATCTAAGCACAGCTGTGATATGACACAAATCAAAATTTTAAACCAAACAAACCGTCAGCCAAGTACATGTGCCCGCCGCCAGTAGTATTACCCTGTTTACATCTAAATATGCTACGCAAATATCGGGCGGATCACCAAGCCCAGGAACTGTGGCAGTGACTGTTTGGCTCATCGACTTTATCGTTTTCCAGCAATAAATCACCCCGCTTTGGGCACGGATGCGAGCATCAGCCTCGTCTATGTCAGTACGGACGGGTATTCTCTTGAGCAAATTCTTCCAGCCCTTCTAGGTCCGTTTGTTCGCATGGAAGAAAGACCCAGGGCCATTATACTGAGTTGCGCTTTTCCCAAAGATATTCCGCTCCTTCTTCCGGCTTACTTCATCCTAGATACTTTAAACAAATCCGGGTAAGTTAATCGAAAAATCCTTTGTTTATGCTCGTATGTATGGTGGTGCTTCTTTTGTTGAATCGTCCCGATCGTTTGAATTCCATCCGTGTATTATTCATTCTCCGAGCGTCCTATCGCCTATGCACATGATGCCGTTTATGTACAAGATATAAATACCAGAGATTTCCGTTCCCAAAAGTCCTACGGCTTGACCCATTAGGTACAGCATCATGTTACATGCTCAAATCCTTCATCCAGATTACAAAAGAATGTTCTTGTAAGCAACACATATCTAGCAGCCACTTTTCCAATCTGTTCCGTCCGCCCAATCACAAAAGTTGGCGCATTGCTCCCAAGCTCCAGCAGTGTAATTGTGCATCTCATTATAGGTTAAACTAATCAGGTCACATTGTATAGTGCTGGTGAAACTCATAATCCGGGGAAAATCCATTAAAATAATAGTTATTCCTGAGCTGTACTGTTATTTTAGCTGAACCTTGAACATAGGATTTGCGGTTCTTAATTGAAGATTTGGGGTATTCTTCCTCACTGTGCCTCGGCTATATGGCGGTTGAACATTTGCAAATGAACATCAGAGTCTATAGTTCTGGATCAATTACGGCTAACCTGGACCGATTCCAGATAGAGCATATGAAATGGACTTTTTTGCAATGTCAGCTTCATGCCAGTTGACAGTGAGTCTGTGTGAGTGGCTTAAAGCCATTGCTCAAATTACATTCTGTCGCCATAAACTACGTACATGTTCGCTAGACACTAGTCTCATGTATTCCTTCTCCTCATTCAGTCCCACAAAATAGGTATATGCCAAAAGGTAATCCCTCATTCGGCAGTTCGATGAGCATTAAGCGAAAGTTTTTCGGACTGGAGTCACTTCCGGTGAAGTCTTTTTCCCATGATTGTGCCCTTTAATTTCCTGCATTTTCTCCGAAGCACGTCAGCCTATTCAACAGCAGTTGGGCTGTAGAAGTCTCTGCGCAATGATTAATTACTCACGTTTCTCAACTCTTTAATAGCGGGAGGATTCTTTTTTAGAAGTAATAACCTGCATCTATAACTTTCTCATGACGCAATAGGGTCAGGGTGCACGTGCTTGATAGTTCACCACACTACGCGAGTGTGTATTCGCCCTAGCAGATTAGCGTCCCTCTTAACCTCCTATGCGGAGAATTTATGAGCACAAGCAAGCTCATTGGAGGATTTTTATGAAATATCGATTTGGAATAAAGTCAATCAGTTTCCCCTGCCTTGCTGTGATCTTATTAGCGACAATGATCTTTGTGGATCGTAAATATTATTCCCGCTGAATATGACGTTATACTACCATAAATAAAGTATACTGTTGATCAAGTTTTGAAGACAAGTATGAGGTAGACTGCCGACTCTTCCCTGGGTCAATCCATACGTATGTAAGTTAGGGGGCTTCCGTGCCTGGGGTAATGAAGTCTTTTGTCTGCTCAATTTAAGCATTCGTAAAACTCCAGTCGATCTAATTCTCATCGACGCCGGCAATAATTTTCAAGCACTGGAAGTCGTCTGCTGCGAGCGCAGCCTGCCAGCTTTCGGTAATTTCTCGACCTTATCTGGAACTGGGATACAAGCCTGTCCTACTTATGGTGGTATGTTTGTTTGCAGTATCTGCCATAATAAACTCAAGATTGAGATAGGGTACATCCATCCGAAAATAATGGGTACTAACTACACATTTAGACTACTATGTGTATAAATTTCCAGTTTTCCAATCAAACGTCATTGGTGCTCATTACATTGTTGACTCTACGGCAGACGTGGTCGCGGCATTCAGCAGCATTTCTACCGATATTTGGACATCAGGCAACAAGGTAGTCCTGAAAAAAAAATCATACTTTAAAAAAGGAGCTCAAAAGGTGAAATGCACAAGTGATGAGATTTTTTATAAGCGTTTAGACTATCTACGATTTTTGTTTCAAACCAAGGTCAATCAGAGAACCCGTCCACTTATTTTCGTCCATGAGTCCAGGTACAAGGAGGCCAGCGATCTTCTTAAAGATAAATTGCGATCTCTTAAAGTAGCTCCAGGACCGTTTGGGAAAACCACTGACTTTGTTCCTCGGCTTGGCTTTGCGACAGAAGCTGGAAAAATGGGAAAGGTCAGTCGGCCTTTGTTCTCTGAATGTGACAATTTACCGAAGCGTACGTTAAGTTGCAACATCAATTAGCTTTGGTAATGAAATATTGGCTTTGTTCTTCAGGTACTGTACAGTGGCAACGGTTCAAGTTTTTCGAATCCAACTGTGGTGTACGATGTAGGCACATCTTCAGACTTGGTAGCGTGTCCCCCTCCCGGTTCTGGACACGTTGCTGTTCTGATACCGTTCAGGAACAACAATGAAGTTGTCGCTTTAGCTAATAACTTTGACAACAACAAGCAAGCGTACATTTTTACATCAGATGTAGCATTTTTAAAAACAGTTTCAATGGGACTTAAGGTGAGTGATTTTACCTAATATGCATGATAAGTAGAGGTGCAAGACAATTAGTTATTGGAATATTGCCTAAGCTCTGGGCACGGATGTGGTTAATTAAATTGAAAAACTATGGATGAATTACCAGCTAATTTGTAACTAAACAGGCAACAACCGTGTGCGTCAATACTTGCTCCGTGCCAACCAATTCCCAGCTTCAAGTGCCTTTAAACTCGTATTGGCTGACATGCTCTTCAAGCGTCAAATCCTCCGCGTCATCTCCGTCTGCCAGGTAAGTCTGCTGGAATATGCATTGTAATTAACTTATCAATCTTAATTTCACTACGTGAGCAAATACGAGGTCAGCAGTAAAAATTTTGAGGGTGACGAACCTATGCATCCTCCTGTTATAGCTTGTGAATATTTTAGGAACGCATTGACAAAAGCGGCAGAAGCAGGTCAAAAAGCTTTACTAGCCTGGAGATCAACGCACATTTCAGCCAGAATCTCATTCGCTGAGAAATTCCTCGCCAGCTTGACTGAAAACGGGTTAAATGTGCCGGAAGAGGATATGAGGCAACTAGAAAAGCGTGTAAATGAGGATAGCGAGTCATATCCTTTCCGGCTCCTGGAATTCGGGGCTCCTCTTTTTCGAAGGAGCAGAAGCTCTCGGGCTCGTCGCCTTCTTGTACCATTCGAACCCTGATAATTTAAATGTTGTCACTGCCCTCCTGCCGCTCATTACGTCAATGATTATGGGAAACGTTAGTCTGGTTACGAGCGCTAACCCCGAGAGCAAAGACGCGAATATTTTAGGGATTATTAACAAAGCCGCAGCTGTGCTTCCTTCTGGAGTAGTGACCGTCTTCCAATCGTCTACCAGTGAAGAGACTTTATCCCATGCTTCGAGTTTGGGCAAGATCAGTGCAATGTTCGTGATCTTCCCTGAGATTAAAAATTGTGTGGTTTCCTCGGAGGAGTACCGGATGAAAGCTTACAACCGTATTGTAGTTTACACGGAAACAGGTTCTCGGAATGCAGACGACGCTTCTACGCTTTGTAATTTTTTGCTAAGATCCAAACGAATCATTTTGTAGTTCCATATTTGACCTTTGTAGCCAAATAAAACCCAGGAAACTCTCTCATAGAACCGGACAAATAATGCTTGAATGTTACATTTTCAAGACTGCAAGTATCTCAGAAAAGGCTTTTTAGCAAAACCGAATATTCATGTGCTAATGAAGGACCACAATTTATTAACAGAAGTTCGGCAGAACATCTGGGTGGTTTAAAGTCATTTATAATGTCAACATGATCCAAACAGATATACTTTTACCGAGCGCGTAATTGACGGTGACATGTATAAATATGATTTCGTCGCTAAAGCTGAGTTGATTTATACGAGCAATAAGTTATTATCTGTACCAACTATACATATTGATTACATTAACTACGATGCAGTCAAAGTTTGATAAAATCTAAAGGTGTAGAGTATTAGAAAACACAACAGAGCTCTAGTCATCAACATTAACATTTAAATATTTAGAACACCTTGGGTGTACGTCGAGCTATTATAGGCAAAAACTGTGGCCTTTGCAATATGTTTTCACAGTTGAGACAAGGGTTCTTGGAGTAAGAAATGAAAAGTAACAACATTTACAAGCCATAACAAAGATCTGGGTCCTTCCAGCTCTAAATCCACATTTTGAATTGTTTGTTACATTGCCTCTGAAATGAGTAATGAATTACTGTGACACAAACTAAGCACATTAGATAGTGTGGGTCAAGTAAAATTAAATGGTCTCTTATACCAAACAGAAGCTTGGTAAAATTTTATCCCTTGCTACAAAAAATAATACTTCGCCAAACTTCAAACCAAGCTTCAAACAAAATGAGAACAGCATAATATTGAGAGGAATCCACAAGCCAACGAATCAACAGATCCAAGCTTTCAAAAAGTCAAACAATGGAATTCCTCCCTTTACCAATGCGGTTACTTCTTAACCGTACCGTTATGGCGGTGCATGTAAGACAACCGACTTGAACCTTGGTAATCTAACAGCAACGCAGGTGCCTTCCACAACTGTATCGGTAGAGACTATTTGATTGCAAGGGAACTGCCGACCTCATCAGGAGCAGTGTAAAGTTGTTACAAATTAGTTCAATAACTATCTACAACCACCAGGTAAAGACTATGTAGCGGATGGGGACTGTGGTATGCCTGCGCTGCTACGCTTAAAATAACAAAAAGCGCTAGTCTTTAGCTCCATTGGCAAAGCTCAAATCTAAAAATTTTCAAGACATGCACGGTTGGTGTGGAAAACAAAACACTGGCAATCCTTCCACTTAAAAATTATCTAAATACAAAAAAAAACAAGCGTAATATTTGTTGTATCTATGAAACCTCTCGAAGCCCGACTAGCGCGTTCCTACCTACAGCGAGTCTTTGTCGATTGGAATCGTTGTGCATTCATCACCAATCTTTAACCGAATGCGCTTCGGATTTATCCCTGATGAGTAATGGCTGAAACTATCTGGTGACTCTGCATCTTCATAATGCCTTTTTGACGCGTGCCCGTCGTTTGCCACATATGGTAGATCATATCTAATCTTTTCCCTGTCTTTCGACTTATGCTTCTTTTTGTTCTTACTGTGCTTCTTGCTTTTCTTTTTAATCACCTTATAAGATGGGGGACTACTATCTTCCTCATTCGAACTTCCTACATAATATGAGCTACCTATAGGACTGAAGGGCGTGAAATTGCAAATCTCATACTGGGCTTCAAACGGTAGATCTGTGTTCTCTCTATCTGAAGAATTTTTTCGATCCGCAACACTTCCACCCTGATCATGGCACCCAGTATTACCAGATTCAATAACCTCGTCAAGAACGGTGCTTCTCTTTTTCCTGAATGTCATTTTAATATGTCCTTTCAGAGGCCTGTTAATAACGTCCGAGGTCAGGCTTTCAGCTTCACAGAAAGTTGTTGTAATAGTGTCGTAACTGTAAGCCGGCTGCTCAGTTGTGGTAGAATCTGAAGGTGTTTGCTGTCTACTGCCTAACAACGACACTGCCTGAGTCGGTAATGAGACACCTCCTGCCTTCGGCTCATGAAGTACTCTCTGACTACGTAAAGTTATACCATTCTGAGCCTGATCCGAGGAATCAGACTGTGTCAAGGATGAGCTACTGCTTCCACTGCTCACACTACTTGAACAATCGACCCCTGAATCACTTTGAGTAGAGCTGTTAGAGCTAGAACTAGATCCTAAATCATCGGGAAAGGGTACCTCTGAAGATGCATAATGCTGTGACTTCGCTGGAATTCGGGATGTCGAGGAGGAGCACACCGCAGATTTCGACATTGTTTGAAGTACGCGTGACTTCTGCTTCATGTCTTGCCCAGGTAAACGACCATTTTCAAGAATACTAAAATCATATAATATAAAATGCTTCAGTGGGTGCTATTAAATACCATAAATCCAAGCCAAATAGAGTCTGTGCAAGTTCATACCCGTTGCCCTGTTGAGATAGCTTCGCCGTCATTAGCTGGACCCCGAATTTGGCAATTCCGTTTCTCTTCTGCCTTGCCTCTGAGGACTCCAATTCCAGATCAGAACTTTTAGGATCACAGTCATCCTTGGCTGACGAATCTGCAGCTGCTACTGCTTTTCTACGGTTTAATCTATTATCAGTCTCTCGCAATTTGTACCCCTTCTCTTCACCGGATGGGTTGGCCGAAACAACTTTAGCCCATGCTCCTGTTTGCCGCCTGCATAAAAAATGTTATTTATCACAAAGTTCTCTATCAATTAGTCTTACAGTCCATTTTCAGACCGCCTCTTGCTATATGTTTTCAAGGTTGGCCAAATTACGATACATCTTGACCACCTCTACTTAATACAATGTGTTATTAAACCAACTTCAATGCTAACTTACCTCTCACACGTAATGCATTCACAATTACAGTTGTTGTCCCCAAAAAAGTCCTCCCCGTAGAAGCAAGTAATTTCTTCTCCTTCATCAATATCTCGCAAGACTTTCACGCAAGCCGTGTCGCGTCCAGTTGCAACAAACTACACAAATGATGAGATACTAATGCATCAAATTGATATTATAGGTTTGACATCCGCTTGGACAACATAATAAATAAATAGAAGTTTCTACCTTGCAATTAGCACGACAATCATGATTGATAAACGCAGCAGGTCCAAGCCAAAGTTGCGCACAGTTTTTTCTGCAACTGTACATTACAGAAAAATCATTTTTTCCTGAATGCAAAAGCTGCTTCTCTTCTTCCATACTTAACTCAGCGATACACCCCACAAGAAAGGTTATTTTCTCATTTTTAGACCTAGGCAAAAATAACTCTGTGTTATAAAATTTTAACATTTGATATTCACCATACTTAAGGAAAAAGCACGGCCTTTACTACAACATTAAAACATTTCAGTTACAACCATGGCTTACCATTTTTTCGTCGAACAAATCTTAGCTCCCTTTTTACCTTCTAAAGAATATCTAAAACATGGCTCTATACGAAAACCAGCCTTTTCATCAAAATACTCGTAAGTATCTATAGATCTGCAAAACAAAACAGCATTATTTGACACGGCTTAGTAAGAAATTGTGTTAAATTTGAATTCTATAGAGCTATTTAGAATTTCATCCTTACATGTTCTCTAACTGCATCCTTTTGTTCTTTCTGCTTGCTATGAAAGTTTTTACTTTGCTTTAGCCATCCGTTAGACTCCAATTCAGCAAATGCTTTCTCGTAATCCAGATGTTTTTGAAAAGATTGCACTATTTGCTTCAGATACCCCCAATTATGCTTCTGAGGTCGATGCCTAAAATCAATAATAGTAATAAATAAGTAATAAATAAAGTGCGATTAAAGTAACACGCACATACTGTAACCGCATTCACTTAGCTATATATGGTATACAGTCAGATATCAATATGAAATTCATAGTACATCAACTGTTACCTGATATTCATTTTATGCGTTGCGAATCCTAAGTAGGGGTCTAAGATGATTGCCGTAGCTAGATCGTCATTATCAGATAATTCTTTTGGCGTTCCGAATCGCCTGTTATGCGTTAGTTTTTGAGATGACTGCGATGCTGCGGGAACGGGGGTTGGTTGACTATCAGCAAAAGAAGTCACCGTGGCCATTTTTGGTAAAGCTTCAGCTGTTTCGATCGAAGCTGTCACCATTGTAAAATATATAAGGAATTATCGAATATTACAGCTCCATACGAGTCTGAAAAAAAAAAGAAAAAAAAGGCTTTTTATCACAATTAAGTTACTGAAGAAGTCATGGCAGCAATTTCGTATAACACCATCAAAACTTTCCCCTGCTTATGCGAAACTAATTCCCAGAACCAGAACATATCGAGGGAGCAAATTATGTACTTCTGTACGTAAGCAATCCCATTGTAGCTGCACCGAAATTGATAAAGCCGCAGTATTCTCTCATTCAACTGTTAAGGGCCAAGTTTGACAACGAATGGTATCACGAAATGAATAATTACTATCACTTGTCGAAAAATTATTGTCAAATTACCAAACCAGCCATCACAGCCATGACAACAAATACGTTCATTGCTCAGTAAAATATTTGCATTCTTGCAGTTGCTGCAATTGCTTCAATTTTCGTGGCTACTAGTTTTGGTAAGTCTTTGCTTGCAGTGAAGGGGAATTCCGTAAAAGTTTAGAATCATTTTTTGTTACATTCAAAAACACAATATCTCCAACTCGTGTTAGCTCCTCACGTTTCACAAATTTTTTGACTGGGTGGTTTACAATACAAAAATGAAACTTGAAACACTAAATCCTACCTTGAATGTCCTTTTACGACTCTCTTACAACCTTTTGATTTCTTATTTCCAAGTCACGGGGAAGCAGGTGTACCCCTCAGGAGTAAAACTAGTGATCCATGATAACACTGCACTGTCAATTCACCATTTAGTACTATAATGCACTTTAATTACTGCGAAATGCAACTCTCAATGTCTAAGGAAAGACTTGGTGCAAGCCCCTTAAAATCGCAGTCTTTGCCAACAAATGAAGTTCACCCTCACTTATAATTTTAACACTTTGCATTGGGGAAACAATATCCACAAGGATACTACGAGCATGAGGGCAATTACCTATGTCATCCTCTGCATTCTGATCAAATGTCTTTCAGGACTGTCGATTTGCAAGGTTAAGTAAATCACCGTAAATAAAAATTTTAAAAGAGTTCTAATTTACGCATATTACGTCAATTTACGTAACTATGTTTGCATGCAGGGCCCCAGGAAGTTGCTACAGTGTTCCTGCAATATTATAATTTTACACTTAGAAACAAGACTCTCATATGATTTTTTAAACTCTCTTTGTTGCTGCTGCTGGTGAACGCTCTCATACGTCCCTTCATCGCCATCGTATACGGTGCATTTTACAAACACTCTTTTCCCTTTACTACCAATGCTGTACTTTCTCTATGGCTCCCTTCCCTGGCTGCGCTTTAACCGTACAGTCCTCCCGATTGCCCGCATCCGATGGAAAGAAAATATCAAGGCAGTTCCTTTTCATTGTCAACCAATAAGACAGTTCCAGCCCTACCGCATTGCATCGTCTCTTCCGCAGCTTTGGCACCTCACAGATCTCTCCTTCCTGTCTCGCACAAAAAGAGGTACGTCACTGACTGAAAACACCTGTATAAGCCATTGCTGGCCCCTCAATTCTGACGTCATAGACGAAAGTAATACGTAGCTGAGAAGGCTTTTTAAAGTGGTCGCCACCTTACAGCCAACTGGCAGTCCATTAGCCTACAGTCTCATCTCCCACTTCAATACAGTGCGATGTACTTATGCAGATAACTTTGACAGTTGCGGGCATCAAATTCGATTTTCGGGTCCCAATTTCATACTCATGAAGTAATATAAGCTGGATTCAATGTTTCGCAGAAAAATGTGATTTTACCTTAAGTTCCTACTTCATTTGAGGACGGTTGAACATGGAACTAGTTAAAAAGCGGAGGAATACAAATGTTTCTCCACCCCCGCCAGGAAGCGGTAAAATTTAAAAAATTTCTGCAACTCCGTGCACGGATCTCATATGATATTACGTAATCAATCTCAGCTCGCAACCTGCGATAAAAACAGATGACAGCAGGACTTTAATGACGAAATGCGCACACTAAAGACTTTACACACTTATTATGTGTGGAGAGTCTAGCCACTGTATGCCGATCTCGCAACATTGCCGATTTAACGGCTGCGACCGCCGCGAAAAATCTATGCAAATCTTCTCGTACCTACTACCAGGCACCTTATGACCTCTTGGAAATCAGATTTGTTGGGCAGATGATCGATACAATCCGCTTGCCAATTTGCAATTATGCCCTTTGGAAGCTCATTGAAATCACATAATGTGGAGGCCATAATGGCAGAAAAATGGCTCGTCGCACCTTGTGTGCATGAAGATGGAGACGTTAACACTGAAAAAAACAATACTGGAGGGGGTCTTACTCTTGCCTTAAAAGAAGGTGGCGTAAAAACGTGATATTCTAAGAAATGGGTCACGTTCCACCTTAAAAACAATGCCCGGATTAAAATTAAACAACCAGAGCCTGAGTATGAGCTACAGTTGCATGAATGAGCAATTGTCTTTTAAAAAGCTCGATCGATTGACAAGAGTCATAGCGTACTCAAAGAGCACATGATGTTGACTTTCATTAGCTGTTCGCCACTCGCCGACTTCAATGTTTCATTTGGATGACATTTCCTGCCAAAAAAACATTTCCCTCACTTTAATCACATTCGGTTCATGAATGCCAGCATGGACGAATGTCTGTCACCTATTCAGTGCATGTTGCTATCGAATTTGCCAAAGAAGCACTTAGGCTGGACAGCAAAACAGCCAACAGCAAGTTACCCATTCGGCTGACTTTTAGGCTCAAGCCAATCTGCCGAAATAGGTGCGTTTTGGAAGCAAAAGTAGTTGTGAGATTTGAGCACCAGCCAGGTAACCGTATGGATACCCAAGCAGGTGCCAGCATTCTTGAACCTGAACAAGCTTTCCGTAAGTTCACAACAGTTCATCTCATTTGCAAGTACCAAGATGCTTTGAAGCAAGTGCTCAAGATCACGAAATACGCTTGCCTGCTTCCTTAGTGCATAAATCTAGACGACTCCAGCCGAGCCACAGCGGAGAACCAAGAAAGCAAATCACTGTAGGAGAGAATCGTTAGAGTTCTTTCAAAGGCGGGATTTACCTTGATTAGCTAATGTCTTTGAAAGATAACCAGCAATAAGTTGGCAAGCAACTCTGTCATTGTCAT
>VRMD01000195.1:0-35027 GCA_009872375.1 Sminthurides bifidus
ATAACATGCAGGAACAAATCAATCGCGAAACTTTGATTCATTCCCAACTTGAGTAAGTAACTACGGTCCTGTATTCTCATAAAAAACCTTTACATAGTTTATTAACATAGGTCAACTGGAACATCAGACTCTTAGCTTTAAAACAATTATTTTTAGGCATGCAAATATCGTCAGAATGTTAGGATGCTTTACTGACGAATCAAAATCGGTATTTGTTTTGGAATACGCCCCCGGCGGTGATGTGTACCATGACATGATGAGCCAACCTCACAAACGCTACTCGTCGAGAAAGTGAGTGGGGAAACTTTCCAACCTTATTGTACAAACTTAAGCTAGGGTCCAGTTATCTTCACATTCCTTCATTTTTGGTTCTTTATATTTTGTATAGGGCTGCTACGTACACGTACCAAGTGGCTAGCGCTTTACAATATCTACACAGCAAAAATATCATTCATAGAGACATTAAGCCCGAAAATTTACTGATTGGCTTTTATGGCGAAGTAAAGCTGTCGGACTTTGGTTGGTCTATTCAAATCAAGCCTTCAGGAATGTCTAGGTAAAAATAAAGGCGGCGATTATGCTAAGATTCTACTGTTTGAGTATTGCAGTGTAGGTAATTCTGTTTGGTTACAGTCGCCGGAAGACAGTGTGCGGCACGTTGGACTACTTACCTCCAGAGATGATTAAAGATCAAGGGGGTTATGACAAAACTGTAAGTTATTAACGTACTTAACGTTAGCTCCGTACATTTTTGTATTTAAATATGTTCTTGCTTCATCATAGGCTGACTTATGGTGCCTGGGGGTTTTATGCTTCGAATTTTTGGTTGGAAAACCTCCTTTTGAATCGGAAGATGAAAAGTCGACCAAGAAAAACATTGTAAAATCGGAATTAGAGTTTCCTACATTCGTGAGGCTGGACGACTTAGCGAAGATTCTTATAAGCAAAGTGAGTATTTTTTATTGATATCAGTCTATCGCTGCTAATGAATATTTACAGCCTAGCATGTTGGCGATGATTGAAATTCTAATTGCAGATGCTTCAGAAAGACCCTGCTAAACGACCCTCTCTCACTGAGATCAAAGAGGATCCTTGGATCAAAACTAACAAATCTACCAGACGAAAACTTCTCCCTATGTTTGAAGAATATGTTCCACTCATGACTCCCGCTTTGATTCAAGAGTATGAAACGGTTCGTAAGCGGAAATAATGCTTCGGTTTGTGCTTTACTGCTTTGGTATGCCCTAACATTACATTATAATGCGCATTTTACAGATCCCACCCTCTACGTGTTAGCTATTTGCACTGCCGGCTTGAACTGTCACTAACGTGTTCGCCTTTCGCTTCAAACTCTCTCGTAATAACTAGCTCGGCTTTCTACCATTTGTTGCGTTAATGCCTGCATTAAATATTTTGAATATGCGAATACTCCTGCTAAGACAAACAGCGTTCACAAAGTTGTAAAAAAGCATTGTTCCTTAATAGTTATTGTTTTTCACCGAAAAATGCCGTGACGTTTACAATGTCGGTATAATATATATTCTGTCGCTTGCGAAGCTTTTGTTGACTAAGATTGGCTGCTTTGTCCAGCATCGTAAAACCCAAGAATTCTCCACATCGCTATGCGTCTTCCGTACCTAGTTTAATTGATTTTGTATGATTCCTCAAAGAACTGAATCGCAGCCTGAGACAAAATTTTCTAAGTCTGTACTGGAAGCCTATTCTTATGTATTAGAGAAGCAAGATTGATGAATTGTTTATATTTGTAAGCAAGATGGAGGTTTCATCAAAGTAAAACGTTTGAATTTTAATCAGCTGTTGTACTGAAAGTATACAGTGGCCATTCCAGTCTTTTGTTAAACGATTATGTGTACACTAAATTGGAACGCCGTAACGTATGCTCGTAAACCTTTATCAGATCACAACAAATGAGTTGTTTGCTACCGTGAAGTAAATTGAGACTGTTTAATAAGTATCAAAAATTTGGCATCTCATGTTGGCTGATTTTTCGCTTTGATCATTCGTTTCTACCTGGAAGACCTCTTCTTGAGTCGAGACTTTTCTGGAATTCCGGCTTTCTCACTTCTACCAGAACATTGTACGTGATACATACATACATTTGATATGACTGAGGAGCTAACAGATTGGGTAGGTAGCGATTGCCTAGATTCCTCATAGTGGCCATAACATAGCTCTACTGCTTATCTGACTTGTGATCAAATGCAGTATTATGGAACGATGCACCAGTTTGTAGAAATTGATGCGCTAGCTTGTAGTAACTGCAAGAATGTGTTACGAAGAGTAACTCGATTGTGCCAGAATTTTCCATTTCTTTTACTGCGTCTTTCTCTTCCACTACCTTGACTGATTCAAGCGTGCGGGAAGTGAAGATGAACGCAGTGAAGTTTTGGCCGGAAAGTAGACCCACATCTGTAAGATAAGAACTGGAACTTGAACGATCAATAGCCGACCTAGTTGACCTAGTTGCCCTGTCATTTGCTGCTACAATTAGTGGGGAAATAATAATTAGTGTTACCATTTCAGGGCCGTCCCTGTTTCCACGTACAACCACCACAGCAGGTGCTATTGTAAAGCCAATTTTACTCTCGACTCGACTACAGACAAAAGTGATACGAGATTACCATTCCAGGGCCGTCCCTGTTTCCACGTACAACCACCACAGCAGGTGCTATTGTAAAGCCAATTTTACTCTCGACTCGACTACAGACAAAAGTGATACGAGTACATCAACGAGCAAAGAGGCATACGACAAAACTCTGAGTCCAAGGTTTACACCGTGCAACTATTTCCTATAATCAACTGCGTCTTCAAAAAACTGGACTTGTGTCTTCTACGAGGTTAGTAATTCTCAAACGATTGACGTCTAGTAACGGGGTTGACTTTTTGCCTGAACATATTCTACGAGCTATGATCTAATGGAACTGTGTCTGTGAGTCATTGGGAGGTTGAAACTTAGTGGTCTGTTATTGATTTCAAGCATCCGTTTGAGTGAGTCAATGCTGGTTCTGAAGTGGAGAGGCAAGACATGAAATGCATCGGCGAACGCTGGGAAGGGAAGCAAACGTTTTAAAGACAGGAATTGACGAAACAGATTATGCAACCCTAACTGCGTTGGCAAACAGGTGGATCGGGATCGGGTGTGCACTTCTTTAACTCGCACATGCCATCTCTAAAATGGATAGGTTTGGGATTGGGAAGTTCAAGCATGTTTTACGACGAGTATGTGCTACAAGCTATAACACCAGATGAGTTCCGTATCAGCAGCCTTCCTGCGCTTTAGCACTGAAGATCGCTTGAGCTGAAGAATTTCCATGTCTTGGCTCAGACCAGACTCATAGTGAAATCCAGATGATCCACTGCGATGCATGATCGCAGGGAAAAGTATGGGCAGAAAATCTTTTAGACAACATGAGATGTTTATATGTTGTTCATTAAGTGACAGAAGTTGAAAATTAGACGCAGATTCTGCCTTCGTTCACATTCGACTGTAATTTCTAATTACGTATGGCAAATTTATAAGTGGAGAGAAATCGGGAAGCTGTCAGTCTAGTAATTTTATGTGTGAACTTCAACTTGAAGGGGTGGATTTTTTTCAAAACATTGTCTCTGTCTCTGCCACTGTTTATATAAACGGTGTGCATTTATTACGTAAGTGAAGTGAGAGAACGTCTTATGGGAGAACTAGACAAGTTACGTAAACTAAATCACCGCGAAACTGGAAAGTTTGCAGGACTAAAGTGCGAGTTATCTCTGTATTAGGTGGTGACGAATATTAGTGAGAAAACGTTTAATTTTTCTCATTAGCAATTGACATCTGTTATATCAAACTTGCGATTAGTACAACTCATTGGAAGAACAATGTCGGGATACGGTAATTAAACATTAAATTACTTTATTTTTTAATAACGCTGAAATTTTACAAACTTTTAGGATTTTGCTGCTAGATAGAAGGGCTTTCATGCTATAGAACAACTGGAATTACTATCATTATCAGCCGCAATTGAATCAGGCACCTAAAAGTTGGTTGTCACGTCAATGTATATAAATGTTCGATTAAATCGCATAAATCATTCAGAGATAAGATAAATACCTGTAATTGGTGCACGCGTCCTGGCTGGCCGTGTCTTTGTTCCTCATTGGTGGTAGAATTTCGATTTCTCGGGGTCATATGTTGGTGAGCTGGTTCTTCACAAGCAATTGTCGTTGAATGAATAGGTGGTTAGATTAGATAAAGTTCTGACTTGGATATGCAAAAGGCTGATTCATGTTTCCGGGAATGATTCGCAGCAGACAGATTTTTCGCACGGAATAATTTAATGGCTGGATTTTCGTGTCATTTATCATACTTAGAATCGAGGCACTGGATTTAACAGTGAATTTTTGATTTTCAACAGCGAACATGGACGCCGAGTACGGTGGAGGCTACAATAGTGCGTACGATTTTTCTGACAAGTCCATCCGCCAAGGTTTCATCAGGTAAGAACTTCAAATTGAAGAACCTATGGTGCTGTTAGCTCCTTCAGGATTGTTAAGTAAAGAATAGTTTAACTATTTGGATTCTTTGGTTATGTGCTCTTTCAGAAAAGTCTACGCAATCCTGTCTGTTCAGCTATTAATAACAACAGGCTTCGTCGCACTCTTCGTGTTCTCTGACTCGGTAAAATTATGGAGTCAACAAAATTATGGGTATCTCCATTGGCTGCATCGTAGTCACATTTGTTTTGATCATCGCGATGTCTTGCTGCGAAGGACCACGGAGGAAGGCTCCACTAAATTTCATCTGCTTGTTTGTATTTACGATTGCTGAGGGGTTCTTGATTGGATCTGTCACCAGTGCATATGAGTAAGGCTCGTCAAGTTTGCTTACATTTGATTACCCGGCCGTGAAAATTTGATGAAAATTTAAATACGAATTTCTCTTTTCTTTAGGGCTGATGCAGTTATCCTCGCTGTAGTTATTACTGCAGCTGTTTGCATAGCGATTACAATTTTCGCTTTCCAGACCAAATATGATTTCACTGGCATGGGGAGTTACTTGCTCGTTGCCTTGGTGGTTTTCTTTCTGGTTGGATTGTTCACACTGATATTTGGTGGGCGATTCGGTGTAGTGAACATTATCTATTCCGGACTTGGAGCTCTGCTTTTCTCCATGTACTTGGTGTATGACACCCAACTTCTCATTGGAGGAAGCCATAAGTACGCTATCTCACCAGAAGAATACATTTTCGCTGCTCTCGGACTGTACCTCGACATCATTAACATTTTCCTCTTTATTCTAAGCATCATTGGAAGACGTGACTGAGCTTGCATGCTGTACATTATATGAATGTGTTGTGCATTCCTTTTGGTAATCTTTGTTATTTAATACTGATTTCTGTTATTTTGCATCAAGTCAAATTCTTGTAGATTGAACTCCCCAGTTCGACGATTATATCCCGTTTCGGTTAAAAGTTTTACACCAAGCGCCTTGTTTCAAGACTTTATTTGATCTTGAGTAAGGTGAAACGATAGAAATGTTCTAAGATAGCCTGAACTCCAAAATCTTCCGAGAAATAGACATCAGGGGCTCCTTACAATTATATACCTTACGAGAACGTTTGTTGAGAATCGAGGAGTCAGTGTATTAATAAGTATTACTAACTGTATCGCATTAAAACGTTCCTTGAGTCATAGAGGGTGGTAAGCGCTTCATGCATTATTGTGCATTTGTGAGTACATTAATGGTGATGGCTTTAACAACACATCTTTTAGCGACTTACAAGTTCGGAAGAAGGATTTGAGCTCCTGCGTGTTTTGGAAACAAGATTATTCCAATGCAAGATAAATTTTACGGACAGTTAGCGAAGTAGTGAAAAAAATTGTTAACAATTGGAATGGAGGAATCGTCCTCCAGTTAGTCTTTTTAACAGGGTGTATAGCATTTAAATTTTATTTCTTCTTAACGAGTTATGCCTCAGTGAGTTGGAGTGCATATGTAAATTTTAATTTTGATAGTGTGAATGTAATCTGTACAATGTGATATTCCTAAGGTTTGCTTTGGATTGCAATAATATTTATATATAGCTTCCCCGTGCCAAGTAACCTTGGAAATGAATTCTTAGCCTACATACCCAACTCGACCTCCTCTATCGACCTGACTCAAAAAATAGCCAAGTTGAGGGTGAAAAGTAACTCCCATGGAGAGTTGTAACGGGTCCTTTTAATTTTGATAGTGTGAATGTAATCTGTACAATGTGATATTCCTAAGGTTTGCTTTGGATTGCAATAATATTTATATATAGCTTCCCCGTGCCAAGTAACCTTGGTAATGAATTCTTTTTGCTCCACTAATGTGCAATGATATTTGTAGCTCATAACTTTTGGAGCAAGCAGGGAAAAGCATTGACCATTTCAGCCTGAATTGCGGCAATTTCTCAATTCTCATTTCATCAATCGCATCAGCACTTAATAGTAATTCATAGAATAGTAATTGTATAGCCCCTCCAGTAATTATGCTAAGCGTAATTTGTACAGATGGTAATGGCGGCCACGGATAAGCGACTCTCAGACTCTCGTAATATCTCTGATAATTCTCAAAATTCTGTAATACAAAGCCATTATCATAATAAAAATCATAACATGTTTGGTGCTCCTCCTCCTCCAAATGAAGCCGTGGTTGTAATAGTTGAAGCACCAGTTCCACTGTTTGACAATGATCCGGTTCGACGTCAACGTTTTGTACGGTCAGTATCTTTAGTTCGATACAATAAAAAGGGTTAATAATATTAACGAATCGTTCTCGGAATGTCCAAATTTTTAGCATGCACTTAAATGATTCCCCTTTTTCAGAAACGCGTACACGCTTCTGCTGCTACAGTTACTTCTCACATTCGGTGTCATGATGATCTTCTACTTTGTGGATGAGATCAGGGAATTCTGCCTCCACAATCGATGGATAGCTCTGCCATTCCTCGTCGCTGAAATCAGTTTGCTAATTTTCCTCCTTTGTCTAAGTTGCAGTCGCCGATCGTATCCAGCCAACGTGATAGTTTTTACACTTTTGGCGATCGCAACGGGCTGCACTTTAGGCGTGACAGTAGCCATATATCGGTAAAAATCTGTAAAAGCCTTATTTGTCTGTTTAGATAAGTCGCCATTCTATCGTAAGCTCTCGATTTTGCACAACACTTTTTCTTTTTTTACAGAGTGGAACCGCTACTGTTCGCAGTGGGCCTTACGGTTATGATCTTCGTATTACTGACTATTCTTACCTGTGTGATACCATATCATATCAGCTACTGGTGGTACTTTGGCACTGGAGCATTGGTTTTGTTTTGTTCCTTGATTTTCTTTCTGGCCTTTCCACGGTCCTGGCATCCCTTCAGTGCACTAATCTCCGTAATTGCGGTGTTGGGAGTGTTTTTTGCTTGCTGCTACATAGTCTATGATACTCAGCAACTTATGCTAGGAAGCTTATTTCAGTTAGACGAGGATGAGTACGTCTATTTTGCTTTGAGTCTGTACCTCGATTTCATACTACTTTTTCGTTGTCTATTGTGTCTCAACAGAAATTAAAGTTTTCAAGTTCTGAGGGTACTCGGAGAATTCTTCAAATAGCTGATTTGTATCGTATGGGGTTGCATTAGCCATTAAAACTTGCAATCTGATTCATGTGCAATCACAATTTGTTGACACTTTTGCGTCACTATTTCACTGAGTGCATAAGCAAGAGAATACCCCGTAAGGACAAGTGGAAAGAAGATGTTAAAAGTGTCCTAAATCATGTTCCCATTGATAGTTGATAGTATAGCCATTGCTCTGGTATTTCTTTTATAATAGTAGCTTTGTTTCTGGGTTACGCAAAAGATGCATCTGCATGAACGAATGATTTTTTCCACCGATTTTCGCTTTTACGTAATTTAGGAATTCAGGAACACCGTCTTACTACTCTCTTTGCAAATTTTTAATGGTCAGGTGAGGAAGAATATTTTTTTGCTACTTTTGACCTCTGGCTCATCACCAAGAAGCTTCTTCACACATTGATTGCAGAAGAGCTAGGATTGCATTTATTCTTCGGAATTGTGCTATGCACAATATACGTAGTGCAATTGTTGAGAGCACGTTGAGATTGTTTGCAACCAATTAGTAATGACATAATCGTCGAGAGGGAAACGAGCACTTGGCAGAATCTAGTCCAAGTGCCGGAAAATAACTGCAAGCATTATGTATATCATTTTCAACGCTAATGCCATGAAGCAAAATAACGTGCTGTTTCCGTCCTTTCGCATTCACTTATCAAGATGGCGTCGAGCGTGCTTCGACACTATGCTCACGAAGTGTACGACGGTGCCGCTAATTACTTTATGGGTCTCCCATCTGATAATTCTTGAGAATCAAAAGTCAACTTTTCATTTCTCACGCTCTTGCATCGAGAGGATTGAGATACTTTCATTTGTCTTTGTCGTTGTTTCGAAAACATTTTGAAACCGTTTGTGTCAAGAAAGGTGTAAGAAAACTGAGCTGATAAACAGCTCATGACTATCATATCACTTACTTTCAGCCCTACTTTTAAATTGTGCGATTCAATCTGCCATATTAATGGCCACTTTCATGAAGCCGCGGCTTCCGAAAATTCCGCAAAAGGACAACGCCCTGAGGCCTCCGTAATTTTTGTCTCATTTTGTTTCACAGTATTCATCATATTTATCTCGTATCCCCAATCCTATAGCTTGAACAGATTTTTTTGCGAACATCATGAGTGCCCGCCCTGCGTTGCTGATTTTAGCATCGAAATGTGACTAAAACCCGAATGCATCAAGCTTTGTCCATGTATAACTGCGGAATATGAAGCTGTTATTATATGTTTAGAATTTATACAAAAACGTACCCAACTTTTGTTAGAAGCATTCCGTTTTACTTCATAACAGGAAGCTAACGCTTTTCCGTTTAGTAAAATGAGCTGTATAAAAATTCCGTATCATGAGTAATGTACTAATCGGATTCCGATATCAAGACGTTCTTCTTAAAGCGGTTTCAACTTTTGCTCGTGCATTAAACTCTCGGACTACGACCACGACTGCTTCGCTTAAACGACGTTTCAAAATGCCACGATCGCAAGATAATGGACAGTAGGCATTTACCACACCGCATACAAGGATACATTACCAAATTAAACGTTAGTTGCACATGCTCCGAAGCTAAATGGCGTGAGTTAGGGGATTTGGTGCAAAATTCGTGACAGTTGAGTAAGAGTCGCAGGCTACAGCAGAATCCCAAGTCTTTGAGGACTTCCGTGCATAACTGACCAGGAGGTATGCTTAGAATTTTAAATTTTTGTCGTATGATGCACAATTAATTTGCAGTTTTCATAACATCCAAACAATAACACGATTGTCGAGTCGGCCGATGTTAATTAACTGTGATAATCAAACGAGTTGCAGAAAGTGTTTTCAAAAGTTTCATTTGAATCCTAAGATTTTCGCTGGTAAAAGTATTGATAAACGTAGAGGCAGCCGCCACTGCATCGAGAGTCGTAATGGGAAATGGAAACGCGAGATGACTTTTCCATTTGGCTCTAGATTCTCATACACATTGTGCATACGTATGCCGTACAGGAATGCACGTTTTCTATTCGCCAGCTTGGTTGCACTTACTTAGTGCATAACTGGTGGTGAATTAGATTTGCGACGATTGCAAGATCTTGCCTTCGAGCAACTGTAAGATGCGAATCTTCATCTTCATCCCTCCTTTTTCAGAAATGCTTTACTTACCTGTGCCTCCAAGTACCAACTTCCTGTGTCAGCCTCCGCGACAGCCAGATAATGACTTGTGACATACAGCGAGTGCATCCACAATCCACAGCACTCCAAGCCAATTGTCTCTCGAGCACGAGCACATGTCACAATGAGCGGTCTCTGACTCCATGTTTGAGGCAATTGAAGAAAACGTTTTTACCAGCTATAGACTGCAATGCTGCCGCTGCTATTTTGCCCTTTTCTTCCTCGGTCCCCTCCCCTTTCGAATTATTAAAGCAATATGATGAGGCATGATTAGAAAATTGTCGTTTAGATTCCCAAGGAAACAGTTCTTTCGGATCTGGCGTTGAATCTCAGGGATCATCACTTGCCACCTGGGAGGGGAGAGGATTCCGCCGAGAGTATATAACGAGCATTTCAGCCCACCGTAGCCATTCCGACAAAATCCTTTGGAGGGGAAAGTGAGAGAAAAAACGTAGGGACAGGTTGTGCAGTTAAAATCAGAAAAATCAACAAGACGAGGTGAGTGTTGTGGTGTTTCAGTGAAATTGTTTGACCATTAAGTTGCTTTTGGTCGTTTTTGCTTGTACTTTTCAATTTAAAATTTCGACTCAGAGCCAGCCAAGAACTTCTAGGCTCTGTACTTGTTGATCGCAATTATTTTCCTTTTTTGCTAATGCTTGTGCCGTATAAAATGAAAAAGCAAGGCCGTAGGTTTTTGACAAACATGTCCGCCGCATAAATAGGGTTTACTTCAACATTTCGTAGCAGGTATTTGAATCCGCGTATAAGGATGAAGTGAAAATCAGCCGTCGTCAAGAAAGAAACGCCACCAGTGCTAGGACAGGTTTGAGGCTAGAGTTAACAGTATTGCCGAAACCAGAATCTAAGAAATAGGAACAACATTTCAATTACAGTCAAACCAAAATCGTTAACTGGTGCAAGCGATGCAGTGGAACCCATGTTGGCCTTTTAAGACTTTCACTGCTGCGAATGCATTGGTAAGGCTGGGTTCAAGATTGTCATCTCGGATAAGGTCGTCAGTCTGGATTGACTAGTAGTCAGCATTGAATGAAGGTTCTGCTTGTAAAGCTTCATACTGGTATGAACGAAAGTAAATTAAACCGTGTTTATAAGCTACAACCAATGAGGCCGTCTTCCTTCGCTGCAAGTATGCAAATACTGGGTTTATTGTGACAAAAATTTTAGTTTCAGGTTCAGTTTTTAAAAATGTAGCTGAAGGTTGAAGAGCAACTTTGAGTCGGCTTGAGGTACTTGGCTTCAATATTTTCCTCCTAGGAAACAGTGAGAGGAGAACTTGATTTACTTCTGTTGGCAAGTGCTCGAGCAAGATTTGCCGCTCATTGATTTGTCGTAGAGAATTGTCGGAGTATCAGAATTTGTGAATCGCACAGTATTTCAGTTTAATATACAGGTTATGTTCCGTAGTTTTTCTTGCATCAATTGACCTAAACTCCTACTTTTACTTAAAGGGATTAACTGTTGTTGCGAAGATTAGTACATGCGCTTCGAGTTGCCGCCACGTTCCCCGACAAGTTGCAAAACGAGCAGAGCGTGTAGCCCTTCGAGGCTTTCAAGTAGGATTATTGTGATTTTCAATTGTGGCATGTAAACTTCTCGTATTAGCCGACTCTGTTATTCGACTTATTCGACGCGGAGGAGGCAGATAGGAAATACTTATGCTTTCGTCATAATACTCGAGCAACTCGATAGTTTTTCCGCAGCCCGCCATTAATTAGTAGCTTTGCCGATTCTCCCTCAGGTGAACATTCATTTCTTCCGTCGAGGATCACTAAACCAGAGACTGCTTCCCCATTGTGTTAGTCTCATTTTGCACTGCCGTTCCGTCGGGTGAGCAGTAGCCAAAAACCTACCTGTTTGTTTGAGTTTTCCAGTGATTTTGTGCAGACTTGTTCGCCATGATATCGGTAAGTGCAATACTTTTTGCTCTGGTTTTTTGTTTACTGTTACAAGTATGTACATTTCTGTGAGCTGTAGCAACAGTTAAATTGTGGTATGAAATACTTCCATTCATTTGAGACAACATTCATCCTAATGGATGACAGGACACACTCCAGTTAGCAGCTGTTGCGGTCGTTATTCAGCGATTCTTCCATGTACATATTCTAAAAATTTGCGCTGAAACCGCAACTGTTTCATTTATCTGTGTTTGCTGCCAATATATGAAGAGCACGCCTTCTTTTACAGTTCAAATTACGAACCGTGTTCATACTGATCAACGTGGGTCTTGCGATTGCGGAGCCGCCAGCGCCAAATTATGGCCACAGCTCTTACGATGACATGCCCTCACATGCCCATTCGCATCATCACCATGAGGAAGAGCATGGTCATCATCCTCCAAGAGAAACTCACGAAGTCATCGTGCAACATCATCACTACCCACCTCCAGCCCATTACACCCGCACCTTGACTCATGGGTCACCAGAGTCGAGCTACGGGAGCGCCTCTGCTGCTGCTTACAAAAGACCCCGGCCAGCCTACTACCACGGAAAGACGGCCTCCAGCGACGTGGTCAAAGGAGACTATCACTTGCCTCACGCTCACACCAGCAGTGATTACAGTGTCGGCAAGCTGACCGCCGGTTACTCGAACCCTTACCGGGCAAACGACTACAAGGCCTACTCCATGATCACTCCTAGCTCTCACGCTGACGATTACGGTAGCGAAGGTTATTCTCCATCTTCGCACACGCACGCTCCATCTTCTCATTCGCACGCTTCACATTCTCATTCGGAATATGACAGTAGTGCCTACGATGCCCCAGCCCTTAGTCCATCATTACGCTTCCAAGCGTCCGAATTCCTACAGCTACAGCCCGCCATCCCATGCAGGAAGTCAGACCAGTTTGTACGGATACGCACCTCATTCTTGTAAGTGTTCTTTCTGTTCTCAAGCTAATAATGACTCTCAGTTTACCTTGAGTCTAGCTTTGTTTACCGCGTTTCGTTTCGAGCGTGGAACGGATTACTAGCATCTGAACAAGTTACACAGGTTCAGTCCGTGACACAGTTTTCCACTTCAGTTTTTCTCGGCCGAATCATCTTTATTTACAGCCGGTGTATGGAAGAGGAAGAAGGTGTACTTTTATGTGGAAAGATAAAGCCTAGTAACTGATCCTTATTATGACGGGGAATGCCATGTATCTATTATTGTTTCAAAAATCCACACCTTTTCACCTCAACTCTTCTTCTTTTCATTAATGCAGCTCACGATCATCATGACCACAGTCTACCAGTCCGATCAAAAGTGAAAGCTTACAAAGCTCCCAGCCACTCTTCTTCCTACAGCAGTCCTGCTTCCTCTTATCAGTACTCGTCTTCCGGCTTTTACCCACCTGTGTCCCGGCCATCAACGCCTTATTCTCCCGTGGTTGCTGCTGTGAGTCCTAAAGGTGTCTACGGAGCTCCGAAACCGGCTTATGGCAAGCCCAGCTCTTCTTACGGCATTCCAACCGTGAAATCCTACGTTCCGAAAACAACCTACGGCTTGGCATACACCAACTATGAACCTCCAGCAAAATCTTCCCAATACAGACAGCCAAGCAAAGGATATGGTCCGGTGCCACATTACCCGAGCTACAGTTCCTACAGCGCCAGTAACGCTTACGGCTCCCCATCCTCTTACGGCTCTTACAGCGCTCCGTCCAAAACTTATGGATACGCTGACACTGACAAGCACGCATCTCATTCACCCAAAGGTAATGGAAATCCAATTGATTCCTTCCTACAGCTCGTAACGTTTCCCACTGCATTGGTTAGATTGAGTAGCGTCACTTTCAAGTTCAAGTTGAGTAGTATTCGCATCAGCACACCACGTGTCAAACTCTCCTCTGGCTGACATGTCAGAAACTCATAACGCAGGCAGGTGTGAAATTGGGAAACTGGTCACTTACACCACCTTTTCATTAGATATCTCACAAGGCCTCCTATTCCTTATTACGACAGTGAAAATGATTTTCGCTTAATTTCCGCCGACATTAGGTGCCAGTTCATATTTTGCAATTTGCTCTGGCACAAAAGCCATGTCATGCCGCAGGGCCTGACATCGCACAAGACCACTGCGTGCCCTCCCTTCCCCCTCGGAAGCGTTTGCATGTTCAGGTGCTGTAAAAAGAGACAGCGAGAGGGAAATTCGGAAACTTGAAGTTAACGTGAAATTCATTTGCACACAATATGATGCGCACTATAGTCGGTCAGCTAATGAGATGAGGAAGGAATTTGCAACGTTGGCTTGACGAACTGAGAAATCAGACACATCCATCTGAAGGGACAAAACGGGTGTGGAGTTCTCAAAGGATATTTGTGGCGGATAAGAGGCGCGTGTTTATACACGCGTTTCACTCCAACTTTTAGATGATTAAAATTGAAAAATGGCACACAATGAAAGTAAATTGGACAAAAGTGCAGTCCACGCGGATGAGTGAAATCCATGAGAACTTTCAGGAAAAATTCCTTCCTTTTAAAGTCCGCTCGAGATAAGGCACACATAAAGGAGAAGGAGGTGGGGAAAATACTTTTACTTTCATTACTGAACTTGCGCGTTTATCGTCAACGGAATCGGAAAAGGCAGTCCGTTACCCTTGCTTGCGTTTGATAAATACATTATTGTGCCTGTTATAACTTAATTTGAGAATACGTTTGCCATCCGCTGCATCCCGTGCTCTTAATCTGACACATCAAATTCAAATGAAATATGGGAAGGAAACTCACACGTCAGTTTTTCACTGCTGCCGTTGTCCTCCTGTGTGCATACTGGCAGCAGCGACCAGACAATTATGAATTGGTACGCATTAGGTGTCCGCGAAATTGGACGTGATGTTTGTAACAATCACCTCTCGTAGTAGATCCTCATTACTGCGTGGATACACTCATTGACGGAGGAGGCTCCTTTATCAGTCTCATCAGTCAGTCCCAGGTTGCATGGCTTGTTCTCACGAAATGTTAAACGAACACATCTACAACAAGATTAAGACTCAGGTGGCAACATGAGATATAGCCTTGTCGCACTTATTATTTTAATTTGAGTTGCCCATTTTACGTAAACTGTAAACTGCCTGCCACACATCTTCTCCAAGTACCACTACCACCAACTCCTTGCACGAAACAAGGGACAAGTTGTCACAAAGATGAATGTGACGGGCTTTGAGGTGTGCTCCCTGCAAGTTCGTTAATTTTCTTCTGCCAACATCCTTTGTTTTAAAATAAACAAATTTTCTTAAAAATTAACAAAAGGTGTCCTCTCCTTAAATTATGCGTACTGAGGCATGGGAAATCACATACATTACACTCGGTGGGGAAGTGTGATGAGTTAGTTTGGCACACCACACTGCAGCGCAGCGTAGGGAAAGCGTTAACTGATTTACTCCCTGTCGGCCCGCAGAAACTGTATCTTGTACAAACATTCTATCAGAGTAACGTTGAGCGGACATTTCGCCCACCCGTCACAAATCGAAAATCTCTAGGGAAGCAATCTTCCGGCAACCCAGAGGAGGTTTTCCAACTTAACTTGTCTTTCTTCCTGCTCATCTTTTGAGATTAGAAACTTTGAAAAGATGCAAAGGGACGAAGCAGGAAGAAAGACTCTCAAGAATGGTGATGAACTTGAGTGCATTTGAATTTTTTAGAAGGTGATTTTGGGCAAAACTACTTGTTCACACTCATCAGGCACCGACTTGTACCGTCTATGGTTTGGCTTGCGAATATTGGAAAATAGAAAACCTCTCGGCAGTCACTCACACATGAGACAACTTCTGCCCCGCAGTTTACGTGTGCCCTTTAATTACATGTTAATAACTCATGGACACAGGAAACAAGTGGCAATTATTGCATTTGGTCGCCAAATGTTTGAAGCTAATCGCTTTGGCAGATGAATCGAACAGTTTAAAGAAATTGATGCATCCTTGTAACTAGCAACCAGCGGCGTAGTCCAGTTTCCCTCACAATTGAAGTGACTTTGTAGTTGACCCATTATTGTTAAAAAAATTACTTGATGCTACTGTTTAGCATGCTGTGTCGTGTGGCAGACTCATGCTTCTGAAGGGTTGCAAATCGTGTTGTTGGAAGACCCATCCCGATTTCTAGGGTAGGAGGATGGTCACTAAAAGATATTTGACTTGTCATGCTAAATGAAGATTTCTTTTCTCCTCCTTAGGTCACGTCCAATTTAACAGCGAGGATGCCTATGCAGGTAATTGATATTCTCATTTCTTGTTAGTCCAACAGTCTTGATTTCTTGGCACTATAATATTGTGCTGAGCCGCTTGGTACAAAATACAATGTTCTCCAATCCTGACCAGTAGTTTACTCTTACCGTATCTTGTGCCAAATCATACATTTGATTGAAAAGCAAACGGACGTGAACAGGCTCCGCAATTTTGACGAAAGCGCGCTTCATTTCCCGACAAATGATTTCTTTGATTTACCTGGCTTGTTAGCATTATGCAAACAGACTGATTAATCGGCAAATCTCCTCTTTCATGTCTTGATCAAGAGTCGCGTGTACCCGTAGCGAGTCTCGTTCCCAATTATCAATGGGAAAGCCAAATTCTTGTCTCTGATTGACACAATTAAAAAGTGTATTACTTCATGTGTAGCTGGGGAAAATTATGAGGATGAGAGGGACGGATCGGAATCCTATGAGGCTGACACTGAGGGTGACCACAATACCGATGGCGGATTGACTCCAGAGGGCTATGAGTCTCACGAACGGAGTGATAAATCCCTCATATTTCCCATTACCCTCAAATCGATTGACATTACCGGTCATTCCGATATCCCTTCAAGTCATCCTCCGGTACCTTCAAGTCACGACCTTCCGCCTCCTCAAATTTCCGCCAATCATAAAATTCCGATTTCGCTAATCCGCGAAGTTCCTCCACCACCAACTTATGCTTCAAGTACAAACCACGTGTCCGGAAGCAGTAATTTTCAAAATCAAAATTACGGCTCCGCATCCCTCTCACATCCTCCGCACAAGGCCAATTCTGAATCTTTGACCTTTGCCCCACTCTTTGCGAATCCTAATGTGCACCCCGTTCAAGACGGGATGAGTCCCACTTCCCACTCTTACAGTACTTACGGGGTTGTCCCACCTTCCCTTTTGGACAAACTCAATTCCCAATACAAGTACCATTACAGTACGAATCCTAATGGTATTCCTGAACCTGACTCAAAGTCTAATGAGTTTTCAGCAGAGAGAGATAACTTTGAGATGGAGAATCCTCTCAGCAACGAAAATCCAAATGACCCTGCAACTACCACCAAGCGTCCTAAAAAAATCCTGATAAAAATCCTAGTAGGACCGAAAAGTAGAGTTGCTATTTCAAACGGTCATGACGGCGATTCAACCGACGAAAAGAGATAGGTTACTAGAAAGCCAATATTGTAGTGTACATTTACGTAGCAAAGGGATACTAGGTATTGTATATTCTGGTAAAAGGAGATGTACAAATGTTTTTCTTGATTAGTTTCCAAACGTTATTGCATGTAGTCCTATTAGTTTTAGCTTGTAGACATAGGCGAGGGTAATGTAAAACTTGTTCGGTTTCTGTTCGAGAGCCGGTTTTTTCGTTAATTTAAATCACCACCGATAAGCATTAGCTGGTAACAATTAGAAAGGTAGATTCATAATAAGAGAGCACAAAGCTGTGAGTATGAGTTTTTAAAGTCTTGTTTGGTGGGTACTGTGATTGTAGCGATGAATCGATGCATATGAGATTTTACAGGAAACAGTACAAGCCGTTAAAACGACGAATACCTTTACAAAGAGTCGAATGAGTGCCAGTGAGGTGAGAAAAAGGCGGTCTTAAAAAGAAAGCGCAGTTGCATTATGAAATTCAGTGTCATTTTTTGCCAATTAAGCTGAAAATCGAGAGCAGTGGCATTAAGATTAACCAGCTGATGAGAAGTCGTAAAAGTTTCTTCCTTGTGAGCTGAATGAAGCTGAAGATGAAACACCTTGTTTCATCAAGGCAGGTGTTAGTCTAGTCAGAAGCAGAACTTCTTTCACAAATCTTCGAGGACTTTTGGCCAAAAGTTTCCCTCCCATAACTTTTTTCGTGGACATGTGTCACACAAGAGCCATCATCAGAGGATTAGTAATGTGTTGATGTGCTCGTATACAAGTTAGCAGACGTGTAATTGTGGTTGGCAAAGGTATTAATTTTTATTGAGGAATGTTCAGCTTTTTCCCACATTAAGATTTTTAGTACGGAGGCAAGTGTCTGGCAATCGCGCACTTCTAGTATGCTTCCCAAGCCAAGAATTCACAATCAGAATGAGCTTTCCGTAAAGTCAAGCAGTCAACTATAACTGTGAGCTAGCCTGTAAGAAATCCAAATGAACCTGTCATGGCAGTATTTGCTGGTCTCTCACATATGCACTTGCAGGTGGAAACTTTCACTTAATTAAATTGTATTTGACTCTATTTACTGCAGCTTAAGTAACTGATGGCAGGACACGTTATTATACACAATTGACAAGTGTTCGTGTCTTAAAAAGAAACCCATTCTTTCTTCCCGCTCAGAGGAGTATTATATTTCAACGCAACGCAGGTCAAATAACACATTTAATCTCACCACAATCTTACTTTCAGGATCAATGGTAGACAATCACTGAGCACTTTCTGCTAGTACAATCATTTTAAAGATTGTATTTTAACTCATGCAATTTTCCATAGTAGCCACTCAGGCATAAAGCTGAAGATGAAACGTTAGCAAACCACGGTGATCGTTAAGGTTTCCTCGAAATGCAAGTGGAGGGAGTCAATATTACCGCAGATCACTACCACTTGCACATGATTTGATCATTTGATTCACGGTCATGCCGTAATCAAGTTCGTTTTGTGTCAAAGAACAGCGGGGTTATGACTTGAGATAAGATTTACCTGATCTGACACAGGAAAACGGCCGCCTTTTTTCATCTCATTGGTATTGCATTATCTAAGGCCTCAGTCGCTGAACTGAGTTTTATGCTTGCTAGGAGTCAGTCGTTAAATACATATATAGTTGCGAAGAATCTTTCAATCTACCTCGGAGGGGAATAAGTGGGTTATATAAGTAATTTTATTTGCTAGGTACGGAAGCTAAGCAGGATTTGGCTCCAATACTGTTTATGAAATAAGTAGGATTGGGATTACTTTAGTGTTTTTTCAGCTCGCAGATCAAACTAACTAGTGCGTCAGAGGCAGAACAGGTTGCATTGCAGTCACTTGTTTTTTTGCCAAAACTTGAAAGGAAGAAGATGCCAATGACTAGAGTGCCAAATGCTGACAGGCAGTTTGATTGCCTTCAGGCTAAACGACATAGGATCCACGACAATCAGCAAGTATGCATAGGTTATCAGATCTCGAGCACGATCGATTTACATGAGACTAGTTAAAAGGTAGTTGTTAGAATTAGGATAAGGTATGCTCGCATTCAGGCGCTCATAGCTACTTATTATGCTCAAATCGAAGAAAACAGTCGATCTAGTTGATAAAGTATGACAAGCCGTACCGCAGACAGTAGCCGTAGACGTCAACGCATGAATCGTATAATAATTGCATTAATTAAGGCCCTCGTGTAACTAGTTACTCTATTGATCATTGAACTGAACGAAAGGGAGATCTTATCACATTCACTCCTTCTTGAACTCCTTTTACCATTCACTTTAACTCATTGTTGGAACATCTTCTAGATGCGACGTATACTGGTAAATACTACTGTTGTTGTTATAAACTACTGCACTTGCTATTTCTCCTCTTTCTATTCGCCGATACATTTAATCTTATGATTCTTAACGACTTACTTAACTGCCTGACGGAATTACTTCTACACTTGACTTTTCTCGCTTCACCGCCGCACTGGTTTCAGCAACCGCCCAATCTGTGTTCTTTGCACGGAAGCCAACACTGTTTACTTACTTAACTTGCCAAATGAGTTTCTAATTGAAGTGGAAGAGTTTTCAACCTTTATTTGCTCAGTTATCCTGGGTTACTAACTCCGGGGTTTCATCTTGCTCTCCTCCGTTAATATGCCGATATTAACTACCTTCTCTTGCAATTCTAGGTTCTTATGATCACAGCTCAAGTCATTACTGAAAACCCTGGCCCGTTTCACAACGCCTTGACGCGACGCAGACATTAGTAAAGGAAAAGATCCGTCCAAATTAAGTATATGATTGTATGTAGTTATCATTCTGATTGCTTCTCGTACCAGGACGTTGTTAATACTCATGTCCTCCTCATCAATAGAGTAATACGAGATCAAGAGAAGCAAATGAGTTCATGTCGCAATTCTACGTACAGGCTCCGTCATCTTCTTGAAAAATTTTGCTTTTGGAATTTTCAAATGATACCAAATGCAATTTTAATGGGAACAACATTTCCAAGTGAAGAACCAGTGCATGTAACGTATGACATTATATTATTGTTTTTTTGCTTATTTTTATAATTGATTTATATTGTATCTTCTCAACTTTGTTTTTAACGTTGCACATTCTTACAAACGAAGCTTATTACATCCTACCTTATCCGCTACGTGTCGTTGTTTAAGTGCAAAGCAAAGACTGGATTGTCAGGTCTGTCCTTATTTTGTCAATCTTGACTGGGGCTAACCGTTCTTCTTGCTTTTCCGCTCTTACGCTACATAACAATTTATATGTGAAAAACGTTTGTCAATGTGAAAACGCAAGTAATAAAAACATTTTAGATGTGTACACATTTGTCCTCCGCTGTCACGTATGTAAAAAAGTTTAAGTATTCAAATCAGGCGTTATCCCTCAACAAGGTTGCACTTTCCGCAAGTACTGAGGGATCCGCAGGCACTCTGATCATCTTGCGCTGGTCCCTCGAGATCGGTCCTCTAGATCTTTGTAATACCTCTAACGCGTTTACTACAATCGAAATGACATCAGCATTGCTCTGTGCAGATTTGTCATCAGTTACCAATTGATCATACAGACAAGCTGTTGGCAATATTTCAGGAATACGGATTACGTTTCCTTCATTTCAAGACTCGCGATAATCACATCCCTTAGCGTTCAATGACGAAAAGGATATCAAGATTGAGATCCTGACCGAATGCAAAAAGCTTGCAGATTTCTCTCTGTTGTCTCAACAACGGCTTGTCGATGCTTACACTTTTGTCGTCTCAAATGCAATTTTTTCATTCGATTTCTTCCTCCTTATTCGTTAAATCACGTTTTGCCCACTATATCAGCATGAATGCAAACGTTTCAGCTGCCTTACAATGAAATCAAACAATTTACTTCTTCGCTTTCTATTCGTTTCAATTGTCATCTCTCCGACTTAAAGCTCAATTGATAACGTTTATTTTCAGATATTCTATCTGATCGTCATTGTTAAGCTCCTGGTAAGGATTTAATAGTTTCAGCGAATCTTGATAGAACCTCCTTCCATTCGAGGGCAATTCTGATATATCATTACAGGAAATGAAAGCGTTTTTGATCAATACTGGTGCAACAATCGTGCACCTAAAATTGTTAATTTCTCTTTGTGGACAATCTATATAGGGACACTTTATGCACTTTGTATATAGGTTTTCCTTACTTCTGGGAACGAAATGGTTAGAAGAGGCGATGCAAAAATCAATCGCCCCTATTGCGGCAATTCAAATTCAGGATATTATTGTTCAATGAGGCGAGTAGAACAGCCCATTTGAAGTTTAAAAATTGTGTAGGATCAGGCAGCAAATAGTAGCCAGAAAAGTATTCAACTGGAGATGAAACGAAACGTAACGGACACAAGAAGAACAAAGCAAATTACTATAGCGTCTCCTTTTTAAGTTTACCAAGTCATTGAAAACGCTGCGAGACATTGAAATATATGGTGAGATTCAAAAGCGAACCCAGCGAATTGAATAAATTTTCGCGATAATTTTTCTGAGAAAATTTAATGGAAAGTGATATAGGGATATAGTGGACGTTATGTAAAGTTTTAACTTTTTAACATGGTGAATTGTCATCCAATCAGCTCAATCAGAGATGAACTTTGTTACTGTATCCAAGAAAAATCCATATGCTGTCGAATTTTACAACTATTAAACGGTTCCAGCATGTTTGTGTTATCGGCTCTGGACCTGCTGGTTTGTATGCAAGCCAGCAGTTAATTAAGGTCAGTTAACTTGATTATACGAGAAGTTACTGTACTTAGACTATATCATGATAAGTTTCTTCATTGTACTCACAAACGTTTTAGAGTGGAGCTAAAGTAGACGTGTATGAAAGACTGCCCGTTCCATTTGGATTAGTTCGCTATGGAGTTGCACCTGACCACCCGGAAGTAAAAAATGTCGTCAACACTTTTGATAAAGTACTCAGTCATGCGAACGTCAAGTTCGTAGGAAACGTAACTATTGGCCATGACGTCAAGCTAGAAGATTTGATCAAGGCTTACGATGCTGTCTTGCTTGTAAGATCATTGTAGATTAAATAGTAAAATTAACTGTCTGTTTGGAAGTTTCCGCGCTGAGTGTTAACGCTGTTTGGAATTTTTCAGTCGTACGGAAGCTCTGAAGATAGGAAGCTAAACATTCCTGGAGAAAATTTCATGACGTCGGCAAGAGATTTTGTGGGATGGTATAACGGTCTTCCAGAAAACAGTAGCTTGAGGTTCGACTTGGCCAAAAGCGAAAATGCTTACATTATTGGCCATGGAAACGTGGCATTGGATGTCGCTCGGATACTGTTAAGTCCTGTGGATAAGTTAGCAAAAACGGATATTGCGAAACATGCTCTGGAAGAGCTTTCTAAGTCAAAGATTCAGCGGGTAACAATTGTTGGAAGAAGGGGTCCTTTACAAGTGTCATTTACCATTAAAGAATTAAGAGAACTTACACAAATAGCACAGGCTAGATTTGATCCCAAAGATTTTATTGGAATCCATCCAACCGGTAAGACCGATTCATTTCCCGAAATATGTCGCGTGTGCAATGTCTCAATGTGCAGTCAAACTCATGTCCTTTTTGCCGTATCGTTTTGCAGATCTTCCTCGGCCAAAGAAACGACTGATGGAATTGATGATTAGTACAGCTGCCCAAAGTCCTCCTGAACAAGCTAGAGATACTAAGCAATGGACTCTAAAATTTCTCAGGTCACCGCTTAAAGTGGAACAAATAGATGGGAAACTGAGGATAGAATTCGGCGTTAATGAACTTGTACAGGAAAAAATTGTACAACGTGGCACCGAATCGCATTTTACAGACTTAATATTTAGGAGCGTTGGTTACCAAGGGAAACGGCTTTTTCAAGAGTTACCATGGGACGAAGCTAATGGTATAATTCCCAATGTTGATGGTAAAGTTGCGCCAGGTAAAGTTTTTTTCGCTTTATCAGTTTTAATTTGACATTATTCACGGTCATGAATGTCGAAACATAATATCATGCTTATAATTCTGTTTATGCAGGGGTTTATGTGACAGGATGGTACGCATTTTACAGACTTAATATTTAGGAGCGTTGGTTACCAAGGGAAGCGGCTTTTTCACGAGTTACCATGGGACGAAGCTAATGGTATAATTCCCAATGTTGATGGTAAAGTTGCGCCAGGTAAAGTTTTTTTCGCTTTATCAGTTTTAATTTGACACTATTCACGGTGATGATTGTCGACACACAATCTCATGCTTATAATTCTGTTTATGCAGGGGTTTATGTGACAGGATGGTTAAAGACTGGTCCCAAGGGGGTCATTTTAAATACAATGAGTGACGCATTTGCAGTGGCTGCGTTAATTACTCAAGACCTGAAAGATAAAAAAAGCTCGAAGGCTGGGCTTTCCTTAAAAATACCGGGAAGACGGATAACTTCGTACGCTGATTATACAAAAATTTTAGAATACGAAAAGAAAAATGGTAAAGTGACTACTGTTGACGAANAAAAAGCTCGAAGGCTGGGCTTTCCTTAAAAATACCGGGAAGACGGATAACTTCGTACGCTGATTATACAAAAATTTTAGAATATGAAAAGAAAAATGGTAAAGTTACTACTGTTGACGAAATGATGAAAATTATTACATGACGAAAATGCTTTGTGTAGAGGTAATTTGTTTTTTCTGAAATGTGAGTTTATCATTCACTAATCTCTATTTACGTAGTCTTCTATGGTACACTGTTATTAGTATTTTCCTCCGTGTGCACGCCATTATTGATAGCATCCTGTAACACTTGCAGGCGTTGGAATAATCAAATTGGTGCAGAAATATTATAATATAAAAATGGTTGCCGTAATTACCCTACGGCATTCTAGCCCAAGTATCTAATCAGAGAGAATTCAAAGTTTACATGTTTGAGTTACTGTTAAAGCTTATCAATCGCGATTCAAGCTAAGGAATCGTGTTTGTGCACTATGCACAAATGCGCTAACAAAAGTATTGAGCAAGATCCATTTATGTAATCACAACAGCAAGGGTGTCCCTCACGCTGGATGTGATAATAATTTCTTGAGTACTAGATAATCAGAATGGTGCTTCTCATTTTACTATCTGATGCATTCTCGACAGAGCGTTGTCCTAGCTTGTTGGTTACTTTCTTTAACACTGTACTATGGGAGGTATATTCTTCCATCACCAATCATTGCCTCTGTATATAAAACTTGAGATCATGCGGTAGCTTAATCCCTATTTCGGCTGTACTTGTCGTTTATCTATCCTCCAGAATCAAAACAACGGGTCATTCATGTGAAGTTCGTCATGATTTTGATAGAATTAAAGGTCATCGTGGGCATGAGCTTTACAAGCGTACTCTCGGCATTGCTCTGAATACAGTGAGAGCTAAAGAGAATTTTATTCCTCAAATGCTACTGCGAACTGATCATACGTATGAGCTATTCACGAGTTAAAAGTTGTGTAACAGTTATTGGTTCATATCCAGATACCAGTCACTCTCATACCTTAGGATGATCTGAGGTGCCTCTTCTGTTGAATCAACTGGAAGGCATTATTACTTCTCTCTAGTTTTGGTGAGATTTCAATCAACTGTAAAAAGAACAAAATGGCTTTACTGCCAACAATTCGGGACGTTCCGAGGATCGGTTTCAGGAGCTGCAACTGGGTGCAAAGTATTGCCTGTACAAAGCTCAGTGAACCTAGATTTTATTCCAGCGGGCCTGATAAAAAAACACCGTTGTACGACTTCAACGTTGCGAAGGGAGACTCAGGAGCTGCAACTGGGTGCAAAGTATTGCCTGTACAAAGCTCAGTGAACCTAGATTTTATTCCAGCGGGCCTGATAAAAAAACACCGTTGTACGACTTCAACGTTGCGAAGGGAGGAAAGATGGTCCCTTTTGCGGGCTATTCTATGCCTGTCCAATATACCAATTTATCAATTAAGGAATCTCATCTACATACCCGTGAAAGCTGTTCTGTCTTTGATGTATCTCACATGCTTCAGTCAGAAGTTCTTGGAAGAGATAGAATCAAGTTTATTGAAAGCCTAGTCACAGGTGATATCGGTACGTTAGGAGTTAACCAAGGAAGTCTCACATTATTTACGAACTCTAAAGGGGGGATTATCGATGACTTGATTGTCAACAACGCAGAGGTAAGAACTCAGTACACAACCTGCCTCACCATCGTAAACAACTTTTTATCTGTGTAGAAATAGATGTATCCACTGAATGCGAAAGCGGTTCTACTTCCATATCGTTTCCAGGGCTACATATACATGGTGTCGAATGCGGGTTGTAGGGATAAAGATATCCCTCTCATGCAAGAGGCTGAACGTCGTTTCAAACATGATGGAAAGGACGTAGATTTGGTATTGCGGGATGATCTTGCCCTTCTTGCAGTACAAGGTCCGAAATCGCAAGCAGTACTGCAACCTCTTGTAAATATTGATTTGTCCAAGCTGTACTTTATGAACACTTCAAGCGTCACAATCTTCGGCATCCCAAACTGCAGAATCACCCGCTGTGGCTACACGGGGGAAGATGGCTTCGAAATTTCTGTCCCTGGCAACGCTGCAGCTACCGTGTGTCACGAGTTGCTCCAGTCCCAAACAGGCAAAGTGAGTAAATTTCACCGCTATAAGTCTTTCTAATCTCACGAGTAACTAGTTCAAGCTTTGAAAATTGAAAATTTGCTCAGGTGGAACTCGCCGGGTTGGGTGCACGCGATTCACTTCGTCTGGAAGCCGGGCTATGCCTTTATGGAAACGACATGGATGAAGACACAACTCCCATAGAAGCAGGCCTGGCATGGTTGATAGGTACGTTGTCTTGAGAAAAATAAGCAGAAATCCCCTTTCAAGGAGATAAAACTTTCATGGTCTCCGCAGGAAAAACCCGGAAAGACCGCAAAGATTTCCCTGGTGCGAGTATGATCATGGAGCAACTTAAGGACAAGACGAAGCTTAGGAAAAAGCGAGTTGGTTTTATAACCAAGTCAGGCCCTCCACCTAGGTCTCATATGACTGTTTTAGATGGAGAAAAAAACAAGATCGGAGAGATAACCAGTGGTTGTCCATCACCTTCCTTGGGTTACAACATAGCCATGGGTTATGTCAAAAACTCACCGGAACTGAAACCCGGAGCTCCGATCAAAGTTCAGGTTAGGAACGTCATGGTTGATGGCGAAATTGCAAAATTGCCTTTCTTGAAAGGGAAATACTACATGCCACCAAAGCCGATAATGGAATAAGCAAATGTTGACTTTATCCTGAGAATGTCCATGTCGGCTTGTGAACACGTAGCTTTAGTTGCGTTCAATTTAAAATTTAAGGTAGCCAATGCAATGTAAAATCATTTTTTGTTTCCGGCGCATACCATTTCGTAATAACAATGAATTGTACTGACTAGTTGTACACAATTTGGCTCTATTGCTTAAGGCCCCCCATCTTGAGTCTTCACGTAACGAGCAGCCGGTTCCGCCTCATTACTACCATTGTTGTGTATTTCGTTTAAGCCTTTCTCCAAACCTTCCTCATGTGTAACAGTATAAGTCGTAGCGACTGGGCTATTACCCCCGCCAAGCGCTAAACCAGCGAAAAATAGACAAGCACATCCCAGAACTCCGAACGAAATTCCATAAGTTAAAAACTGATCCGGGGGATTGAAGGCTAATCCATTCTCATCAACAACAATCAGCGTTAGGAAAGTCTGCAGGACCAGAGCCACAAATGTATTCACTCCAAAAACCAATCCGTAACTGTCGTCCGAGATTCCTTGGGTGATTTCAGCACTGTGTATAAAAAAACACATTTTTGGCATTTGGCAAGCCGAAGTTACAAACATTTAGAGGGATAACATTCATGAACTCTTTGACATGTGCGTCTCCAAGTTTCCTACTCACCTCACGACCGTTATCATCACTTGGAATATGAGTCTGAAAATTATGTAAGTAATGTAGGCAACTGTGAGGCTTTGGGTTTTTGAAAGAATGACTAGCACTATTGCTTGTACAATTGAGGCAATCCCCAAAAATCCGTCGCCCCACCGCTTCCAGTCCAATTTCAAGTAGCCGACACCGAAAGCGAGACACTGTGCCTGCGCAAAAATTGTGCATGGAATTCCGTGCAAAAGCAGAAGAATGTATTTATTTATGTGGTAGACACAATGCAAAATTTTGTTACTCAAGAACGTGTGCGTGGCTTCGATGTATCCATTGTAGAGTTTCGTTTCAGGGTCAGTAATCCATTCCCATTGCAGTTGCACATAGTTCACCGTCTGATAATGCCCGGCAGTTGCAATCGCCCACCAAATGGACCCTTTGAGAACGTAGGAATTTGTATACGCAGCCTTGCAGTCTTTCCACAATATGGGGTATGCAGTTTTCACCCGATCGCGGAAGCTGAGCTTCGCCGCCTCGCCCCGGTAAAAATAAATTGACTGCTCGACTTTCGGCAGGAGCCAGCTCACGGCGAAGGCGATAGTCACGCTGCCTAGAGATACATAATGCAGCTCGAGGTAGTCCACATCGAGATGGTCGTGCAAAATCTGTGAAACTAGGCCAGCAAAGCAGCGTCCAGCAAAAATTGCACTGTAAGTGTACGTCGTAACTTTTTTGTAATCGCTCTTATTTACTTTTGCATAAATGTAGGTGAAATAAGCCACTTCCGTCGAGCATGCAAGTCCGTACAGTATTTCGACTGCCTGTGGAAGAAATGGAAACCTAAGTGCCGTGTAAATGAACGCATTGGCTGTGTGTACTTTTTTCATTCACGCTCTATCTTAATGCTTCGATGCATGTCAGTTTTTATTAATGCTGAAGGAGTCGCGAAGCGTGAAATCTCTTTTTGCAAACTCACATAAAATGACACATGGCATCCGTTCGCTGGGCACTCGGGACCGAAGCATAAGAGAATCCAGCAGGCAAAGTAGGCGAAACCCTCCACTATGACAACAGATCTGTAACGGAGAAAATCTGTAACGATGAACACCACCGCAAGCGTTCCAAGGTTAGAGTAAGTGGACGCCGGGTAGAACTTGTGAGTGAGCTGAAAAGACACAATCGGGAAGGATAAAAACGTATTTCAGATTACCATATCCTTGCTTTCCCACGGCAGAAAAAATTAGAGTACACGTAGCTGAACAAGAGGTAACTCACATCACTTTCGCTAATATTTTTAAATTCTATTATAAACGGGGTGAAAAAAGGCTCTGATGGTCGGAACTCTTTAAAGAACCCAAAAGCACAGAGAATCACCGCCGTCCAGTGCCATTTTTCCATCGTGTTGTATCTTCCGCAAATGTTGAATTTGCATCTAAACTTAAAATACAGTACTCGTTAGCTGATTTTCTCAAAGCGTTTTTCACACTTCAAGAAGAAATTCACAACTATTGTTCGGTTTCAACGGAGCAGGGATGCGGAAGCGCATGCATTTCGTGCATGAACACATTGTCTACTGTCCTTTAGCTGATAGTAGTTATAGTTGATAAGCAGGGTATTGAGGGAATCTTTCTTTAGATGCTGATTAATAACCTGCTGACCTAAAATAATCGGTTTCTACACTGATTGGAAGGCAATCGGCATTGTTACATGATTAAACTATCTCAAGGAAAAGTTTCAAGGTTTGCCCTGTTACGTATGCCTGATTAGGGCAATCAGGCCAGAAGTGCAAGTATCATGTAACTTTCAGCCATGGTGTCAGCTCTAGAACTAGAAGGAAGGTCATAGCGAGTCTGTCTTTCTCCTACAAGTCTATCAACTCCCTGAAGGAAAGCATGAAGACAAGACTGTGAAGCAATGAACCCGAAACAGTAGTAGGAATAAATTGAGTCTACAAAAAGTCATACAAGATGAGAAAGATTAAAGTACAACATCGCATGGATAACGGTGGGAACAATATTCCATCACTTTCACTTTCATTGACAAGCGATCGTAAGGAAAGCATTTCTGAGGTTATGCGGTTAGTTGGCATAAGTTTGATCATCTGTCACAGTTCAGTTTTTCCTTTATGGCCATACCGTCCGTGGAAGACAAGGTTTCTTTTACCGAAGCCGCAGTTGCAAGCTAAAACACGTTGAAACGGTTCAATGTGATATAATTAAATATCACTTGAATGTAATATTTAATTACATCTTGCCATGAAGCAGTAAGCGGTCATTTGGTGTTGGCGATCAAACACCATAGAAATGAAAGAAAAGTTGTGAACCTGATTCTAATGATTTTCTCATTTCCTTGCGATTATGAGCCCAAACGGCTCTTGATTGGGAGTCTTTGCGCTTAACTGCCTGTGCAGTATCTGCAAAAGGGGAAATGAAAAATAATTTCATGTACCGTTGGGTATTACATCAGAGAGCGGGTGAGATGGATCGAAAGACGTAAAGTTTTACACTTTGTTAATTCACGCATTACTGATTTAACATTTCAATTTGGTTCACACACTCGACTCGACCTCTCATTTGTTCGCTCACTCTCAATAACTGAAATCTCTAAGTCAATTAATTATGTTAAAAGCACTTGCGCAGTCGTTGTGACCGGACTAATCGCTCCATCATATCTTAAATCCTGGCTCAAGTTCTGTCTGTACGTGAGCATTTAGCTTTATAATTTCTTGCATTGTAGTCAATTTGGCAGCTGCTATCGGACACGTGGTCAATGACCAACGAGCAACGCCATGCACATGAGTTTCAATTTTTTCGAGTGCACTGCACTGATGAATACGATGGTTCACGGACTCACTACCTGAGATATTGGAAATCGCAAATTGGTTTCAGCTGAAACACGTGTGGGTGTACAGGCCCTACTTCTATATTCTCAAGCTGTTGACAAGAAGAACATTTCTTTGTCAACCACTGGATACACGTGGTCATGGTCGAATGGTATTGTAAAAAACGGGTTTCTAAAACTTTTGCCGAAACACCATCGTCCTCACCTATTTGCCTATGCATGCGTTTTTGGTTGAAATTACAGCTCTGGTTTTAAGGAAGTGCATAAATTTTACCGGTTAAAAGACAAAGGTACTATTTACTTTTTAGTGGAGATAATTTTCTTTCCTACATCTTGCAACAGTTGGATACAGTTGTTGATTTGCATCCAGTCAGCAAAGTTTGTTTCCGCCACTAATTAGGTACACATTAGCACACAGATTGAGCTTATGTCTGCGACCATTTGTTCCAATTAAGGGGCCGGAAATAGGCCAGAGTTTCAGGTCAGACATTCGACGCGCGGAGCGACGCGGATAATAATTGTCATTACAAAATTCCTGCATGTATACTCCAACCCAAAGGGCTCCGTGAGTAACAATTTAAAAGTTCACACCTCAGCGGCCAATTTAGTAAATTGTACAAAAGATGCGACGATAGCTGGGCCACCGAGGTAAACAAAGACAAAAATTCTATGAGGTCTTGACGGGTCAAATGTGACAGTGGGTGACAACATCGGTCATGGACGATGCAAGTCTAGCCACCGTAATTATTTAAGTGGCCACTCCAAGGGGAGCGACACTTGAGCTTGAGGAGGAAGGCCATTTGGGAGGGAAGTGCAGTGCAGGAGCCATATGCTTTTGCTGACTTGTGTTAGCGATCGAAATTGCAATAATTAGTAGTTTAGTCGACCAGATAGGTCATGCATTTGATCTAATGGGACTGACCGCATGAACTAATAGGCCTCTTAAGACACTTAGATACTGTTGGCTGGCCAGTTACGAGCAGTTAGCTCGTTACTTGGTCTCGTTGATGATTCAGATTTGATCTTGAGGAAACTTTCGTTTGATTTTTTGAGATGGTCAGCGAAGCGATATTAATTAGTAGTAGGTGTGTGAACTGTAAGTCAAAGGTGATAACTATGAGATGTCTCTGAAATTAATTCGAGTGGAGCAGTCTTGCATGTTCATACTAAAAGTACAATTTCATTGCATAAGAATCCCAGCAAAAAGGCGTGCCAACTAGATGAGTAAAAGTAAATAGTTCAACGCTGCCTATAGTTAATACCCAATAGAAAGAAATAAAATACACGCTGCAGTTGCGGTGAATTTGGAGGTTTTTACGTGTGAGAATAAAAAATGTGAGAATGAGCTGATGGTAGTAGAAAGCCACTCATATATGGTGGTTAGATCACCGCCTCAGTGATTTCATAAAACCAATGAGCATAGAAACTGATATAATCAGAGTGGCAAACAATGTGGGGGATGAAAAGCGAGTTATTTAAGTTTTAATTCTTGGGGAAGTTAACTTTAGGGGCAAGAGGAAGTTGCAGTTACGGAACCATGTTAGCACTCAATGCAGGTGATTGCATTAGTTTCCGTTATCTCTCTCTCTCTCTCTTTCTTTCGTTCTTTCTCTCTCTCTCAGCCATTTATCTCCTTTTAGAAGCAGTAAAACAAGATTTTACTCTTGGCTGCGCTAAGCTGCATATTCGCGATCAATTTCCATGTTTACCTAATAACTCTCAAGTTTCACACGTTACTCCTGTTTACAAAGTCATTTCAAGTAATTTTTAACAGGGCTTCATGCATGAGTCCGCAACGGAAAGAGATACGCATCACGCGTAGGTCTCTCAATTTAGGCACATTATGAGTGCCCAAACCCCGTCAATCTTCGACCCCCTCCAACAATGATTCAACAGTGCACATAACTTCTGTCAATCGAAAAATTTCTGTATAAAAGCAGCCATCAGGTTCCCAGTCAGTATCACTCACATTTTCGAACTCATTCGAACAATAACTCAAATTTGTTCTTCATTCAGTTCTGTGAACACTTAGCAAAAACCATCATGGTGTGCAAAATCGCCTTGGCTTTGGTAAGAATTCCCGGATTCTGAGTTTCTGAAGAGTTGTGCTGTTGACGTTGAATATCCATTTCGAAAATATCCCACAATTGCCATCTTGCAGTTTGTTCTCGTTCTTCATCGACGTCGACATGGCAACAAGTGTCTCATACCAGTTTTCTGTTTCTGTAACAGGCTTGCGTCCTCGCTGCCATCGGTGTCTCTTTGGCTGGACATGGATATGGCCATGGACATGGACATGGTGGTCACGGAGGACATGGATGGGGACATGAGGGACACGGTCATGGACACGACAATGGATGGGGCTGGGTAAGTACTTTGCCTTGGAAAAAGTTTCGTGCCTCCTGGTATCTCGTTGCGATGCAGCATGCTACCACTCCGATAATCTAAGCTAAGTGAGTAACGCCAGCAAGGTGGGGACTAAAAAGTCTTAAGTGACAGCGCTTCCGACTTTGTTACCAGGGCAAATACAAGTTCGCCTACGGAGTCAATGACCACCATACCGGAGATGTGAAACACGCTTCCGAACACAGTGATGGAAAGACCGTCAAGGGACAATACTCTCTCCGCGAACCCGATGGTGGCTGGAGACACGTCAACTACGTCGCTGACGGCTGGGGATTCCGTGCCAACGTCCACCGTACCCCTGGTCACCACGGATGGGGCCATAACCAAGGTCACCAAGGATACGGACACGGACATGGACACGGATGGTCATAAGCTGTGAATCGATCTAAGTTTCCTTGCCGCCTACGCCTACCTCCACGATTGATGACCAAAATGCAAATGCTTTTTAACTCTGGTAGCTTAATGCACCTCCTTGTATTCTTAACCCATGATTTCATTCAGGGGAAAGTCTTATAATGAGCTCACCGCAACGAGCTCACTTTAATGTTCTTAATAAGCTTCATCATTACCCTTCCTGTACTAGTCATCTGATGTTTTGCCTTGTCTTCTTTTGTTTGTTACTGAGTTGCAGGCAAAGAAATCACTTCTCCATTTATTGCTCATTATGTTTGTATCGATAACAGGCGAGATTCAATAAAGCAATTTATTTTTCTACCGTACTTATTTTTCCATAATGATTTTCCGCCGCTCTTGGCCCACCTAACGCATCGGCCGGTGCGGCTGCATTTCGTGCTCCGCACTCAACATTGTTGAAATGACAACTCTCTGCTTTTCTCAAGTTTCATAATTTATGTGTGGTGAGTTAATAAGCTCAACAAGTCCTTTTCCGCATGCTCTGAAACCGTCACGGGTCACAAAATTTGTACTTTTCACCACACATTTCTGTTTCTGCCTCACTGTTCTAAATTCGCACGCACTCGTACAGCTTACGATGGTCACACTTGAGTGCCAAAAAAAAAAAATATTATGTTATTATCAGCGCAATCCTTGCACTCATTAGAATTTCCTGTACTTTTCTGTGATATCCGCAGAGTCTTTTCATCGCTAAGAGAGTGAAATGTGTCGCCACTCAACCAGTGCATTTGCGTTTGGGATCGGCAGGGAAAATTAATTGTACTGCCGAATCGGTATATGTGCGGTTTTCTGCTTCACTTTTCTTGAACGCATGCTCGTGTATAAAGTAACATTTCAAAAATGTTAAGGCATTGCCTGTACTTAACGATCCGTCATCCAGTTTCATACGTACTGTAATAGTCAGCATGCTGGCCAATTCATGCGAAATCCATAGATTACGTGCTTGTTATACAACAATCCCATTGCATTGTTATATTCAGCACTGCCACCACCATTCATTCGTTAATTAATTCGGTGAAAGTAAAAATGTACCAAACAATGTTGCTGTCAAGCTGCCGAGTTCATATTCATCTAATCATACCATTTCCTAGCACTTTTTCTTTAAGTTCACTCAAAGTCACAACTTCACGGCATCCTCAATCAAAGTTTTACTTGCAGTTATAGATGACAGGTAAAATATCGCCCTGGCTTGTAGTGCTACTACCATGGTATAGATACCTACGCTGCACTGTGTCTTAAAAATCCTTTACAGAACCTCTAAATCTGTCTTTTGCCTCGCATTGAACATCGCCTTGGCTCATTGTTCTCATTGTAAATGCAGTATTGTAGCTGTAAATTTAAACTATAAGAGCAGTAAGAATGCAGGAGAAATGTGACCATGTTTTTTGCCTAAAAGCTGAGTGAGTTAAATTATAATCACGGTGCAGCGGCTCTTTTAGAGATCTCTCATCAAGTTAATTAAATTTCTGCGTACATGCAGTGTCCACTTCCACAAGCTTGTTACAGTTACGCCACTGATATCATCTTGAAGCTAATTAGGGAAGAGAATGGTTACACTCATGACATCTTTGCGTCAAATTGATACGTCAGTGAGACCGCAAGTTGAGCAAAATGAAAATGAACCCCAATCCCACGGAAAAACTTGCCTGTATCACTTTTACTTTCATCGCATCTTTGTGTCACGTATCCGAAAACTTTCATCGCTACCTTCTCGGTAGGGGAACAGCGTCTCAAGTTGTACGTAACTTAGGCGAACGGTTCTAATTAGTCAACAGGCTCCTTGAAAGGGCGCACAGTAACCCGGTTCCCTTATTAGAGTATTGAAGATTCCTGATTACACTACATACATATTATGTTATGATTATCATGAGCATAATTTATCCGAATTCACCTCTAAGCTGCACGCATGTTCCTCGCAATCAAAGCTACGAAGTCTTCATCCCATTTCTCCGTTGACGAAGAAAATGTCCGCTTCATTTCCTCCTTATCTGGGTTCGTATAAAAAGCCACTCGTACACAAGATTTCGTTGAATTTCTAATCCAGAGATGCAAGAAATAAGGTGTATAAAACTCGAATCCATTGAGCTTTGTAAAGTGCGGGTATAATTCTACAGCTTTGTGAAATCCGTTCTGTTCGATTGAATTGAACCAACCATAATTGGTATTGTGAAGTGAAACTTGTAAATTCACAGTGGACAACCAAAACCCTTACAGTTCACAAGGTAACAAGCTCCGTGATGTTCTCCAAGCCTCATTGACCCGTGAATTGATAAAAACCGTTGTTTCTGCTCTGGGTTTCAATTGCTAG
>VRMD01000196.1:0-35018 GCA_009872375.1 Sminthurides bifidus
TGTTCCCATGGTGTAGTGCTAAGCTATGATAAATTTGAGAGGATTAAGAATTTGTTCCGAGGTGACAATGAATTTGTCTTGTGCAAACGACCAGGGTGCCTTTTGAAGCGGCGTGCATACAACAGGATTTGTGACGTTCCAGACACTAGTCTCCAACTTGGCGCATTTGGACAATAAAACTGTAGAAGAGAAACGCATGTAAACTATTTGCTAAGCCATCAGTGTGGCAAAACCCTCTTTGGACAGGTAGCAGAAGCAGCAAGGAGGTTGAATTGTTCCACTCCATGAATGAGCCCGTCTTGTTTTTCATGGACGATAAAATTTGATGGCAAGAGTTTGCAGGCTTCAGGAGCAATGGAGTGAATTTACTGCCACAATTGCTATTTTAATTCTTTCATGCACGTTCCACCACGATTGATGTCACTCACTAGCGTGAAAAAGCTTCTGAAAGAAATGAACAGAGAGGAATAAAACACAGGATTCTCCTACAGCCGAGCCAGTCAGAAAGCGTCTTCGTCTTATAATTGAATTGGCATCAGAACCTGTATCATATTACGGTGGTGAAGATAACTCAGGCGCATGTTTCAGAATCAGAGTACGAGAATCCCACGCAGTAAAAATCCTACGCGTAGTTTCCATTCCATCACCAGAGTTTTAAAATCCACATGCCAGCAAAAGTTACGCACTCAAGCTCAGGTTTGAGCGACAGGATGCTGTGATTGAATTAGCCATAATTGAATCAATTTTTCTCCCCGTGTCCCAAAGTTTGCATTTGGATGGGGAGTAAAAGTTTACACCGATATTGCTTTCAATCATCCTCGACATGTGCATAGTGTGTAAGTGCGAGGGAAAATGAGCCGCAAAGCAAGGGTTTGTTCGCAGACAGAACCGCGGCTTCTTCGCTTGCTCTTTGATTTCCTCTTACCTCAATGGCTGGAGAAAGAAGAGAAAGTTTTGTAAACTTGCTTTCCTACCACCACTTACTTCCAACAAGTTTCCCACCAAAGAGGCAAAGTGTGGAAGTGGACGATCCCTCCATGTGGACAAAGTGAAAGGAGGATTCCGCGTAGTCAATTGTGAAAATGCGAAAGCACAATGACGTCCCTGTTGAGGTAGGAAAGCAGGCCAAGAAGGGAAGGGCAGTTACCCAGCCCGGTTGTACAGCTAAAATATTCATGAAGACTAGTTTCTTGAATTGCTGCTTCAGATCTCTCTGGGCGCGTGTACTGTTCCACGGACACAAAGCCGGCAAGTAAGGTACTTGCTAAATGGGAGCAGGATACGAGGGAAACTCCTGTGCGCAAATGTACATGCAAGTGTCAAAGTGTAAAAGGGAGAAAGCACAAAAGAGAGAAACTACTTCCTAAACATTAATCAATTCCAAGAAGCGGAAAGTATGCGAAGACAGGAGTTCAACCAGAGTAGGTTAAGCAAGGTACAATACTCCAGAGCGGACACGGGGCAAAACCGATGCATGGGAAAAGAAAGAGCTCACGCAGTCAACACCGTCGGATAGTAAATAATCTTTGCCAAGTGAGTGATAAAAGAGAGCATTCAAAGCGTAAACCGTTTAAGACAGGTAAATAAAAGGAAGAGGTAAATGTCACCGTTTGATCTCGTAAGGATAGAAAGGCAAAGAATGGCACGAGACGGCCAGTTAGGTCTTTGCCTTTGGAAGTAAACCAGGCCTTTTACAACCGCTTAACTGCGATGTGGGATAAACTGGAACTGCAATTAATGCACAGCCATGTAATTACGTGTACTAGGAGGAAGCTCGACATTGTAGTAATTCAGGATTCCGTTTGAGCGCTAAATACTATGCATTCCGATCGAACTGTCCAGACTGTGCATGATAAACTGGCAATGACGGGAGAGAATGTACACAAAAGCACGCTATTACCACAAATTACACACGACTGCCCGAGGTAATGGACGCCGAGGAGAAACTGGGACGGAGAAAGTGGTCATCTGAGCTGAGCGATAAAGTTGTAAATGTTGTGGCAGGAGGAAGTGTGAGTGTTAAAGGACGGCGGATAGTAGGACTGACCCAATTGATGCTTTCTATGATTTGTTTGCCGGAATTTATTCGGTGACTATTGGATAAAGGTTGTCGGGTAAAATTAATGGTTCGGCGAGAATCGCGAGTGCAAGAGAAAAATGGCATGCAACCTTTACAATTAGCAAGTGAAGTATCCCAACTTGTGAGAGCAGTCCCTCGCAGGCGTAGTCTACAACATGGGAAGGAAACCCGCGCGAATTAATTTATTTGTGGATGTCACGGAAGCAGAGTAAAGAGGTGGACGGTTGCAAAGAAGAAAATTTAAGATTAATCTCCTGAAAACTATTTCCTAGGGAAAAAGAGGTCGGCATGTTGCATGTTTGTCCTTCGCTTGATAAGTTTAACATGAACAAGAAATTTGGGCAAACCTTGGAGGTTTGGGGCTGGTAGGAACTCTGTGTTTACTCATTAGCGAAAAAAGAGTTCTACGGCCGTTATTTTGCCAAGCATCGCTCTTTTTCTTGCAAGTCTCCAAATCCCGGAAGTGAATAGCAGATTGAGTGACTCAAGTCCGTAAGTGGTAGTCAGCGATTCGGGAACGGATGATTCATTTAAGGAAAATTGTGTTGAGATGGAGTCGAAATCGGTGAGAACAATCCATGAACCTTACGAAGGTTAAGATCCGAGACAAAAAATGGATGCATGCACATATAAAAATACATTAAATTCAAGCTGTGATGATAAGTAGGAATATGTAGTGTGGTGCAGCATACCGGTGAAACTGTGACGGAGCATAAATATGAGTATTTAAAGCTGGAAGTGCACGCGAATCTGCTTAAAAGAGATGAACAAAGCTGGCAGAAGGTCTGACACGCGAGTGAGATAACATCAACTTCGTTAGAATCACGACCGTTGCGTGATTTCAGGCAAGGGAAGTTTTTAATGCAGCTGAGAGCAAATTATCCACGTTGATTATGAGGTACTAAACTTTTCTCTAGTTAGGAAACACTTGGTGGGGTTGTGGGACAAAGCCTTGCGGAAACAATCAATTTTTTATAGCTCAAGTGTTTTGAGGGAACAACAGCTAATGAATCAGGTAACGCCGCAAATTTCAGCTCGCTCCAAACTTTGGATTGAAACCCTGGAGCTGGATTTTAATTACACTGATTCAGAGCTTGCAGCAGGAAGAACTACCTGCTGATTTAATATTCACACATTGTACGTAAAGGAAAGACGGCGCAGGGTGCCCTCAGTGTTTTAAACTCATAAATAAACAAGCAGATGGAGACTTTAGGACTAGAGCAGTTTTGTTAATGGAGAAAATTTATTCCACTCAAGCAATGTTGGCAGAACTTGACATCGCACACCATCCTGACATATTCTGCTTCGCCTTCTGCAATTCCTGGCTGCAGGTGTTAAACATTGAGCATTGTAAAGTCTGTGGATGTGTTTGACCCGAATCTTTGTTAACTTGAGGAAGGCCATGAGTCCTGAACGGCTTGATAGCATCAAGTTTTCGCTCCTATAAATTCTCTGCTTCAGCAGCAACTACTACGATCAGTTATTGAAGCTGCCGCTTGAATTGCCTTTTGCCTCGCATTCTTCCTTGGATGTGATTTAAAACCTTGTCGGAGCAGAATGGCGGAAAATGTTGGGGAAATACTTTTCTAAGATTTACGAGCAGAAAAGCATTTTGTGTTGTAATGGCCAAAGAAGGTTTAGAGCAAAGACACGACTTTTTGCAACTTTCCAGTATCCAGTTCCACTTGCGCATTCTCCTTCGCCCAGAATCTGGCTTGCTTTTACCGAAATACATTTCAGTAATTACCACATTGAAATAAGTTGAAATATCAGCATATTGGTGGTGCGATATTAGAAAAGATCAGCAGCGCCGAGTCATGAGGAAACACATTTTGTTGCCCGTGTTAAAGTAGCAGTGTTTACCGACAACGTTGCAAAACTCTCAAGTCCGGAACAGAAAAGGACAATTGCGAACTTGAATCGGAATTTCGCCATCATTGGGGAGGCTGAGCTCATGTATGTGAACTCAGTCCGAATGAGGAGGAGGGTTATGGGAAACGTAGGTGCGGTAGGTTGAGAACGCAATGACACGTTACAATGTCTGACATGGACGTTATAAAAAGTGAATCCGCGTATTACATCTTCATTGTGCAGGATGTTCGGTAAATAGAGGCTGGTCAGGGGATTTAGTGTAGATGAAAGAGTCATCCGAGAAGGGAGAGGCGGATAAAATGGAAGATGAGGCGAAGATATGGCCGGCGAGGAATTGGAATGGATGGCTAGTGTTTTCCCTTGTTCTGTTAGATGTAATAGCAAGATGATTAGGTTGGTGTAAAACCAGTTTTAGCGGACTTACGGCTGAGGGATTCTGTGAAGAGGATTTTATGAATCATATTGTTTTATTTTGATTGGCGAAAGTGGGGAAGGAGGCACATATATGGAAGAGAAAGATGGGAGAACGCCTTTTGTCTCGGTGGCTGTGCGAGCGTGTGTGTATGTGGGTAAGCGAACATGCATGAGAGAAAGTTCATAGGGGGGAAAGATAGGAGAAAGTTTTGACTTTCTTTCTCTCGGGTGAACATTAATGTTGGAGTGATTTGAACTATTGAGAATGTTTTGTGTGACAGTCTCCTGACTGGAGACGTAAAGAAATGGAGAAGAATAGAACGTTATGAGGCTGTGCACGCTCACCACCCAGGAAGACAGAGGAGCGAGCCTTGCCACCAAGGACTGTCCGACAAAGTATGATAGGGTTATCGGCACGAATCATGAGGTCCGGAGGAAGGCGGACAGAATTTTATGTTTCCATTTCGTCTGCTCCTCTTTTGTGGCGTCACAAAAGGAAATGACCTATCATAATCCTTGCACGAATCTCATCTCATCTGATCGCCCCACTTCTTCCCCTGATGCAATCACCAGAAGCGCTCTATCCACTGTTTGACAACAATTAGGAGGAATTGAATTACCCTGCGAATTTCTCAAGACACAATAGCCGCCATGTAGGAGTAGATCAGGAACAAGTAAAACATGTATTCAGCACTAAGAGCATGAAAACAAACGGCCTTTTCAACAATAGAGCCTCAGGATCAGGTCAGTGTGAACCCGGATTTCAACAAGTAACCCGAGATTCTGGGGAAAAATCTCCAGATTTTAATGACCTCCTTGAGCCAAAATCTCTTGCAATGCGACCGAAATTACTGAGAAAATTGCTTCTTATGTATGATGCATTACTAGCTGAATTGCCGTAGAACTATTTCCACTGCAGAGGTGATATCAGGATTGATGGAAGCCCTGGAACATTTCGGCAAGGTAATCTCAAGTCACCGTAGCGAAAGAGATACAGAATCTTACATGCAGCCAAGAGCTACTGCGTAGAAAATGTCATCATTAAACCTTCCTGTCACAAATGGATCCAAGTGCCGTTGGCGACTTCGAGCAAGCGCCAAATCAAACCGTAAATTTTTGGATTGACGACACTCATGAAATGAATTCACTTAAAGACAAAAGCATGCCCGGCATCACAGAATATATACGACCGGAGTGATTGGTGACGCTTGGATGCTACTTTGTGAACTCGTGTCGTCGGTGTTGGAGTAGAAAAGAGATACGAGCATTCGCCAGCACATACACAATTGGCCGATATGTATATTTAAAAATACGTTAGAACTCCTTCCCAGATCATCAAGTTGAACTACTTCTGTCAGTCTTTTGGAAAAAGCGCCGTTAAGACACGATGAAGCGATGGAGAAAAATCCAGCGCAGGAAAAGACAAAGAAGACATGAGAACTTCTTTTCAGTTGGAGAAGGCAGTGGTAGACTTGTAAACAAATTCCGGCGTTGCTTGACGTTTATTACGGGAAAAGGCGATAAAGTCACGAGAAGTGATGGGGAGAATGGATACCAGAATTGTTTAAGTGAATTGAAACTAGGCGGTTGTGGGGAGAAAACGGTTATTGGGTGGCTTAGAAACAAATACAGGATTAGAATTCACTCGACTTTATTGGATATTGACACGTGAAGCGATTCGCCAAGAAACAAATGACTCCATCGAATTGCTCGCTAAACTAAGAACCGCACCAGTGTGGCTTACCGCTAACGAAGTAGCGCGTCCCAAATATTGCCACTTAAGGGTTCAAGAAACAATTCATGGCCTTTTCCAATTCACCCAAACTCTCCAACCCATTCAACAATAGCACACTGTCCCGAAGACTTGGAATTTGGAATCTCCAATCAAGCACACTTTATTTCTCTCGAGCTTTTGCGTTGAAAAGTTTAGTGCGTGTGTGTGTACGGATGGTAGGCACAGTAGATGCTGCTTCTGTTGAAATAGAAACTAATGATTAATGATTTATTAAATGCAGAAGGTAAAAGTATTGACGCATGAGACTTTCTCAAAATGGGAACTTTTGCTTGTTCTTCTTCTCCAGAAGAAAGCGATTTTGCTCCATCGCAGACCAATGCTAAGGGAAGAAAATCACAAAATCTAAAGTTTTAACCAACATCTCCGTTTACATGGAGGCCTTAGGGAGCTAAACTTTAGAGACATTGAAGACACTAAGGTTAACTTTTTAGGTTCTGTTATTCACTGACTCGCAGCATACCAGCCAAATCATTCCAATGCTTAAGCGTTCAGTCAGCCTTACAAACCCGTTATCATTGTACCATGAGGTAGAGTGCACAAATTGAAAATATTTATTGAATTCAAAGTCTTCCTATAGTTGCTATTGCACGTTATTATGGACCAGTCAGAATAAACTCAACGAACTAGCCATGATGGTTTTAGCCTTTGAGCTTCAACATTAAGTTCGTACCGCCGAAATAGTACTCTGATCTGGGCAATTAAGGCTCGGGTTTAGTGCAAAAATATTACAATCTTGGTTGACAATCCTGCGCTTCCCGGCCCAAAAGAGGGGGTATAGGAGCTTTTCATATCAGCCTTGCGAGTAGCAAAGACAATGATGCACCCAAAACTGACAGAAACAATGTAAATATGCGAGTGGATGCAGACAGCATTCGCATGATTTGCGAGAGGAAAGGAAGAAAGTACCAGGACAACCCTTGACGACAAAAAGTTTTGCGATGGTGACTGAGCATTTTTTGGAGAGAGGAAGGATTTACTGCCAGCGTCTCATACTGTGATGTGTATATTACAATTTGCCTAGTCTGGAATAAATTGGTGGCTAAAATTCCTACTACCCTCCGAGTTAGCCCATCATTGTTTTATTACCTCATAAATTTTGAGCTAATACACAAGTTTTCGGTGACGATGCCATGCATACTTTTCGTAAAATGCAAAAACCAAAGTCAGTAAAAACTTCTTACAACCCGAATGAGGAATCTTCTCCTATTGAAGAAAACGGTTAAAGATGCAAGTTCTATAAATTCTCCGTGCATGTCATGATCATCACCAGAAATGCGGCACTATATCAAGTCCAGACCCCATCTACTATGTAGTACACCCTGTTCTGTCCTGGCATAAGGACGCTCAACGTTTCTACCAAGTTTTTAGAGCGTCTAACTCATGAACAGCGACCATAGAAACGGACAGAAAAAAGGCCGTCGCAATAAGACTGTAATGAAAAATTGTAAATGACGGAAATAAATAAGAAATGATTTGTACACAACTTTCTCAATATGAGAACGAAGCCAAGTGGAAGCAATCACACAAAATCAGTAATAACATTTAGCGAGAGAGCAGTGAGTAGTCATAGTCAGACAAGTCTGTTGCAAACCCCTTGGAAAAAATAACTCCGATTCTTACGGCCCGAATGGATGAAACTGCCAGTGGAGACTGAGAGGAAATTCGGCGGAGAAAAGCTTGGATGTGATCTTGTTCCGATAAGAAAGTACATAAATCTTGTGCAGGAAATTATTGCAACCTGATTATTCGTTGATAAAAAGAAGGATTATGTATTAATAAAAGAAATTCTTGTGTCTTATCAGATCACTATAAATGTTAGGGACGCCAACAGGAAGTGGAAACGGGTCCATTGATTACATCTGTACTTTATCTTGTTCTCCAAGACCTACTTTTGCAAAGGAGGAATGTTGCGGAAATACCATTCACGAATGTTCAAAACATACATTGACAGTCGCACGAGTTCCAAAACCTATTACTAGCAAGGCAATTTTTCCAGCCACAAATTCAGATCGGAATATTTTGCTGTAGGGAATGCACTAAAGGAGTAAATAATTTCATTCGAGGCAATCACAATAAGCGCATGTGATCAGTTGATCGGCGAGGTTTTTATAGACTGAGAATGGGAAAAAATGCGCTTCTAAGAGAATTTTGTAGAAAAAAATTGAAAAGGAAGGGGTTCAGTTCTGCAATAGCTGATGCTGGTGGTGATTTTGCAGTGATGGAAAAAATCAGATCTAGTAAGGAGAAAGGAGGAATGGAAAGTCAATAATGGTGCTAAATGTTGAGCTTTGGGTGAGTAGAAAGTCGGAAGGCATGTGGTAGATGTGGAAAAGATTGTTATGGATGCCGTAGGTAATGAAAATGCGGATAGATGAGGTGAAAAAAGATTAAATTGTGAGCGATAGCTGGCGGTGGTCCGCGATGCACGTAGTGAATGCACGGCAGGGAAATGTTGATGACTTGAGGATGTGGAAAGGGTGAGGGAGTTTACCGATAAAGGATGAACAGTGACATGGTATATGTGTTTTATCTGCGGAGCGGAATCGCTTAGAATAACTTAAAGGGAACCTCTGGCGGGCTGGTGAAAGAAAAAACGCTGAAGAAGATGAAACGGAGACAAGGAAGAAGCTGAGGCAAAGACTCTTCTCGTGTAACTTCCCGGGGGAGACTTGCACGCAGGAGAAAGTGGCGAAAGGCAAGAGGATCTCGCTAAAAGCAAAAGATAGGTGACACATGTTCTACCCTGGAATTAGATTCATGCATGTACGGCGGTTGATAAGAGCGAGGCAAAGAGAAATATTGAGTTTTATTGGGTTATAGGAGGATGAAAGTATTATTTCTCCTACGGGACGCTAAATTTGCCCGTGATTTACTACCGGTATTTAATGTTTGGCTGAGTAATCAATAACTGGCTTCTGGAAAAATGAAAGTCACATTCGGGAAGCCGTAAAGAGGCAAGTTTTACCACGGAAAGACATGGAAAAGTCAAAAGACGTTGTACGAAACCCGGCCCGTCTCACTTACTCGTTATGATATTCATGGTGAATTCAAATGTGAATCCTTCTTGTGATTACAGATGAATGAATGAAGTGGAAGATATTGCGGCGAAATTTCCGATTGAGAAAATACCACTACTACCAGCCTGCGGAGGGAACCGTCACATAACTCCCGCTAAGACAATTCAGCGAACATATTTTATGAACACTTGAGCTGCTCTCTGCCCATAAAACGAACAAAGACTGCTGGCTCTGTTTATGTATACACGTGTATAAGGCTGGAGAAATGAATGTGGGTGGAAATAACGGACATGATTTCGGAACGGACATATTCTAAAAAATGACTCAAGGGTCACGGCAACCAGGTTGGGTCACCGTCTTTGTTGTGGGCTTAGCAGTGAACCTTATTACAGCTGGGGCTGCCTCGTCAACGTCACAAAATGCTTGCCCAGAGCAATGTCTCTGCAGATCAGTTGTCGGCGAAGGGAAGCGGGAGTTCATGTCTGTCAAGTGCATCGCGGCTAACCTTAGCAGTGTCCCCGCAGGTTTACCACCGAACCTACAAAAGTTGTAAGTGCAAGTTTTTGAATCTTTAATTGATTTGAGTTACGATGAGGAATTTATCGCAGCTTTTCAGAAGATATTTGGTTTGATAGTCAAAAGAAGTGTAGATTAAGCGTTGAGAATATGAGATACAGAATATGAGAGAGAATATAAGAGATTTATAGTACGTGGTATTTAAGATTCTGGACCTTTCTTCAAGTCGTTTGCAATGCTGCAGTAGGATTTGAGCTCTTCATTTAAACTCCATGAATTTCAAAAGGAAGGCAAAATAATTACAGCTGATCGATATTGGTAAATAAATCCTGCTCTTTCCCCTTTGAAAAGTCCCAAGGAAGGCAATCTTACCCAACTATTCCTTTGGATTTCGAGGCAGTAGCAAAATACAGAGAGTAGTGAAAGATTTATGGGTGCAAAAATTAAATTCTTTGTTTTGGCATCCACTAGCCGTCGAGGGCAGGAAGAAAAATGCAAATAGAGAAAGGCGAAATGGCTAGAGCATGGGAAGGCTCTCACTGGCTGTTGATCCTCATGGGCGCTTTTATTTTATTGTATAGTGAACCTGGTTTAGACGGAGTACTCGCGAGCTAATAAGGCTAAAGTAGGATTGTAAAGCCTGCTCGATGAACATTTTGAGCAATATTTTTAAACGATTTCGGTAGTCATGTGACAGGTTCGATGTTAGAGTTTTCACTACATTTGTTTCACTTGAAGTGAAGAAAAAAGCAGAAAATTAATGTACTCTGGTCCAGTGCATATGATAATTTTTTACCATGAGCAAAAACACTTAGATTTAAGACGCCAGTCTCTTTTCAACCCTACACCGGGTCAGGGCCCACGTTGTCAAGGATAATAAATGTGCACGAACTTAGTTGCCGGAGAAAGTTACTTTCTCCGTAATGCATAAACTATTGTGGAAATTGCTGACGGACTTGCACCCGCTTCTGCTCGCAGTTTGCAAAGACAGAAATGCAATGTATCTTGCCCACCCATGCCAAATTTTCTTCCTAACAGACGCAATACATCTTGCCAAATTCCAGTCTCTTTTAACTTTACACGGTGGCACATTGTTAGCACAGTCCTGCAAAATTTTCCATGACTAATTGCAAATTGCCGGCTTTTTTATGATCCTACAATAAAATTCGCACGTTTAGCTCCATTGTACTCATAGAGAATTGTATGCATACTATCGTTGCAATACAGTAATTGACAGATGCACTCACAAAAGGATTCCACAGACTTCTCCTTTTATTGTTCTGAATTCAAGAAATAAGGCAACTATCCGCTGTTAGTACATGCACATTCCATTGCCGCATGTTTATGGCCGTGCATGCTTGCCCTTTGGAAAAGTAATGTATCCAAAAAGCTATATAAGAGTACGGGAAGCGCTCCGAGGGGTCAACAGAGGGAAGGGGTGGGCCGTAAGTTCACCATAAGATTTTATGTAATGTTACATCTCTGCGTCAAAAATCTGACAAGACTAATAGCTCTAGGAGATTGGATCAACTTGGGATATTTACCTCATCTACTTATCTCGGCTTCATGTACGTAAGAGGGAATGGCATTTAATACAAAATCTTACACGGTGCATTGACTATCTCGGTTTCTCAACAACATGCTCGCCCCCCGGACTGACAACACGTACATAAATAAAGTAGGTGAGCAACTTGGTATAGTGGTGAAAGTGCATGTCTATGTGGGGAAAGCATAGTTCTTCCACAGAAAGTTTCTTCGAGGAATGGTAGAAGAAAAATTGTAAAATTAGTTCGGAGCTTTCACAAAAATTAGACAATGCGAAGAGATCGGGGGGTGCAACGTTTCATTCTAATGACTTAATGTAACGCCAGAGAGAGAGAGAAAGAGTGAAAGCACTACTCCGATGTACGAATTAGTGGGAAGGAAAACAAACGCATTTGTTTACTCAAAGCATGCACACACAGCTTGCATACTTTGTTGTGGCTGGATGCGAGTTTAGCAGAAATGAGGCTGAGAAAGTGTAATTTCCTCAATGATAGGAGTTTCCGGTTAAAGAAATAGAAATAGGATGCCATAACTATTGTGGATTAATTTAGCGGAAATGAAGGGTTTCTTACGAGATAAAGTTAATGGAAGGCGGGGAAACTAAGTAAATGGGTAAGCGATTATGTTTCGCCGCCATGAAACAGTTGGATAAGTTTGCGCTGTTGTGCGGAAATCAAAGAAAATTATGGTTCAAGAAATAGCCAATTCCTCTGAGAATACAACAAGACCTCATGCTCAAATGTGGAGAAACAGGAGTGGAATTAGCCTGAACTTGTTCCAGTCAAAATGCGAACGGAAACGCGGCGTCAAAAATGGTGAGAGGAATAGGGAGCCGACTGCAAATTGTTCCCGGTAGACGAGAGCACGTTGGGAGATTAAACAGCAAAAGAATTAGAATAATTTCCATAAAAAAATTGGACCCTGTCTGCCCATAACATGAGGCTGTGTCGGGTGACAGCCATGTTTTCCCGGATTCTTTTAGCTGTTTTCTCATAGTCCGTGAACAGGAGGACAACAAACATTGTGTGTCATTTCGGTAGTGCAAACGGTACTTGCCGACGGCGAAGAATGTCAAAAGATGTACATGAAAGTGAAACAGGAGGATAAGTTGATATAAGGATGCGTTGGGCCAATGCCGTTGACAAAGAGAAAATAGACTACGGTCTAGAAATGTGGGTAGTGGAGAAATTACGCAACAGATAAGAACCTTGAATATGATGATGGGTACGTGAATACGAAGCAGATAGCGAAGGAATTATCAAAGTTGGTCACGTAGGGAAATGTGGTGAAGGCTAAAGCTTTTGTGGAAACTTGAGAGAAGATAAAGAAAAGACTATGTGGTTACTTGAGCGGAATAGCATAATTTGAAATGGGATGAGGTGAAGTGATTGTTCTCCTCCTTCCGTTTGTGTCGCGCTCAATGCTGTCCGAGAAGAAAGATAACCGTAAATTTGTCAAAGTTTCTAAAGTTTCACTTGAAAGGCTTGTCATCAGAGCCCGTGTTATTTGTATCCCACGTTTCAGATGACAACTGAGGATGGATGAAAGTGGCGCGTTGAAAGAACTGAGGACGCAAACATGTCACTAAGTCCTCCATACATACACTAACCTCCAATAGGGTCAAAGAGAGGTTCATAGAACTGCATGTGCAAAATCATGTCTCTATGACAACAATCTCATTTCGCAAGTCCTTAGTTTATTCGCACACCCTCTTTCACGGCTCTATCAATAGCCGCAAATGCTAAATAAGTTATAGCACACACTTTTTTGAGAACTTATTCGCGAAAAAAGTAGCTAAATAAGATTGTATTTCGACGGCACTGGAAGCTGGAAAAAACTATAGCTACCATATGAGATAATAAATGGGCTGGAACATTAGCTAAAATGAGTAGCCTGGAGCTGGTAAAATATTACCAGTGTCATGAAAAGGAACATTTAAATGTGAATTATGAAGATTACATGCGCTGGAATTAGATTCAGACGGGGGTTAATAAAGTTTCACCGGGCATAAAGCTGCTTTACACGGGTTTTGAATCTGTACAACGGGCTCGCAAATCTAGCCTGGGGATTCACGTGTTGCAAATATATTACACAACTTATTAAGGCGAATAATGAACTAAATGAGATAAATAACCAGGTGTAATTCCTGGATTCCCCCATCCTTGCAAAAGTTGAGGCGAGGGAAAGAGAAAGTAAGGATAAACTACTCACACTTTAATGATATACCGCGATAAATACGTGAGTAACCCCGCTTTCAGAACACAAGCATCAGAAATCGCCAATGCACAAGATTAAATACGACGGTTAACAAGATAAAGATAGTCGGACGTTTAATTGCCGGAAACGTGTCAAGTCGGAGTAAATTCTTTGGACCAGCAGTGGAAGAGACGCTGAAAGCCGTTCTGGGTCTATGAATATCTGATACTACAACATGCATCACAATTCCTTGAAGACAACGGGGCTTCTTGAGAAATGAGGAAAGGGAAAAGTTAACCCCTCAGTTATCGTCAGTTTCTGCTTGAGTGAATCCTGCTTTTAGATAAAGTATTGTTGTAGACTAACAAAGTTGCGCCATTACGAATCCTGAGATAATAATTTCACCACAAGTCCATCTCGGATGCTGTGGCCTGATTCAAAAGACAGTACTTGCCCTCCTCCTCCTCTTATTGCTACTTCGATAGTGCTTTTAATTGAGGTTATATACTAAGAACTACCAGCTATGAGAAGGTACTTACAGGCTATCACGAACATGCACGTAGGTCGAATGCAGTGGCAAAACTATTTTAAGGCTATCTTAGCTCCTTTTACGCCCTAACAGTCTATTCAGAGTACCATGAGCACAAAAGATTGTTCAGCCACGAGCAGCTGACATTTAGCTATTTAAAACTTTTGAGCTTTTGAAAATGAAAATTTTTGGCTTTCAGGGACTTGGAGCACAACAATATTGATGATCTCCCGGAACAATCGTTTTCAAACTTCAAGCACTTGACTGAGGTGTCCCTCGCTCGCAACAAAATCACCAAGTTTCCATGGAATGTTTTTGGGCCCACGCTAAAACTTTTGTAAGTTCGCACTACCATCTACTACTTTTCGTAACAAGTTGTACTTGATTACTGGTAACCCTTCTTGAGCAGCTCAAATCCTAATAGTTTCATTACCTTTGATCCGTAAAACTTTTGACGAACAGCAATACCTTCACCTTGCTCTAAAATCAATCGCATCATCTCTTTTGTTTCTGATTCTTTAGAGATCTCACGTCGAACAGGATTGAAATAATCGAGGATGGCACGCCCACTGACTTTTCTGGCTTGGAGGCGCTGTAAGTGATGCATATTTGAATGATATTTCCCACAGGTTCAAAAACCTATCAAAATGTGAACTCACATTTAGATGTCGAAAATTTGGAAATCCTTCCTTTATGACTCATATCGCATCATCTTTACAGCCTATAGTGCCTGACCTCGATAACATTTGATTTACAGACTACTGGGAAATAATAAGATTGAAAGCATTGGTGACAGCGCCTTTAAATCCTTCCATCAACTACATGTTTTGTAAGTGATCCCTTGCGCTCTTCGTTTCCGATGCATAATTTGAATGTTCAGCATACTATTATAGATGTAAGTGGGGGAAACTGGAACAAGGACCATTAGTCGAAAAGTGCACGTAACTCCTAAGACACTCTCCAGTTTTCGAAGGATCAGCTCGAAAAATGTATGGTTAGGATTGCGCACCAGAGGAGCAATACGATATATACGAAAGTCTGTATGGAATGTTAAAAAAATTACAAGCCATGTAAAGGAATGAGCGGCAAAAAAGAGATCGATAAGCTCTGTTTCGCATTGATGTTTGTTTATGGATTCTTATTCGTAATCTATGCTAATGTATTTTCAGGGAAACTGAATGGGAACAAGTTGGAGAGCGTTCCGAAAGCAGTGGAGAAACTGAAAAGTTTGAGAGAAATGTAAGATCGGTTTTTTCTTTCCAAAATCGTGACAAGATAATAGTAAACGTGAAATGTTCAAGTAAATTATCGATGGCCGTGTGTGAGTGCGAGCAACTTTTTATAAAAATCACTTGGAAACCGCCATTGGGAATCCCATTCACGGAGCCAAAAGTGTTTGGCGCTCCTGCATGTCATTTTCTCGAATGTGCGCCAATTTTCACCGAAGGAACGAGTAACGACATATACGCTTCGCCACAAGAGTTTTAGTGCATAAACATGCAGTAAGCGTTCTTACGCGAAGGATTTAATAACCTGCGAATGAAATTCTGGTAGAATTGCGATCCGTGCATGGAATAAGGACCGCGGGATGGTGACGATGAGAAAATGGTGGGGATTTTATCCGCAATTCATGAGCTTGATGCGACATTTATTTGTATTACAGAAATTTGGCAAATAATCGAATCAGGGAAATTGGCATGCCATTCCATCTCCTTCTGCCCCGAATAGTTGATATCGAATTGAAAGGAAATCCAATTGGGTGGGTTCATCCCGAGGCCTTTGCACACCTACGTCACTTGAAGAAGCTGTACGTGTTATATTTGTCAGGAATTAAAAGCGCCAGAGAAATTGCGTGAGAGAATCACAACTCGAGGACTGAATTTTAATTCACAATCTTTACGATTACCAGGATTTTCTCCGATGTAAAAAATCTAACGCAATTCCCCGATCTCAATGGAACCAGTGCGTTAGAAATCTTACGAATCGATAGGTGCTCTCTGGAAGCCATTCCTGCAGATCTGTGCTTATTTGCACCAAGGCTAAAGAGTTTGTAAGTGAACTTTGTGTACAAATTAGACGTTTGTCAACTAAATCCGGAGACAAACCCATGCATGCTGATGGGCCTATTCGGTCCCTATTTCCAAAATGCAATGGCCTGTGTTCGATGCTTATCGGCACTATGAACGTGCGTGAGTGTGTATGCTTTAACGTTTTGTTGTACAGAGACCTGAAATCCAATAAGATTCGCAAGCTTCCAAGATTCCAAGGATGTTCAGAAATGAAGATCTTGTAAGTGCATTAATATTAATTGTGCATGCCTTACGCGCTGTCTTAAAGCGGAGCTGAATAATCAACCACGTATGTATCTATTCTTTAATACTCCTGTCAGAGACGTGGGGTTGAATGACATCGAAGAATTGGAAGATGGTGGGTTAGCAGAATTAACGCTGCTGCATGATCTTCATCTGAGCGGGAACCGCATCACGAGAATCTCTGCCACAACTCTGGATGGACTGACTGGATTGCGAGCGCTGTGAGTTTCTTCCAGTGAATTAATTCTACTCATCTTATCTGTCTCGACTATCTGATGTCTCTGTTTTCTCTAAAAGCCCTGGCGTTAGTTTCATTTCCATGAGACTTGCATGGCATTACTGTGGTCCAGCAACGTAAATGTGTACATGCTAAGCGGAATTGATTCTCAACGGAGCCATATGCATGCAAAAATAAAAACAAGTCTCTGACTAAACATCGGAAATTGACATAGGAGTAGCAGGCTGTAGAACATTAGTCAAGTCTATTATCTTTCTTGTTTTGGATATTTTGTAGAGACTTGAGCCATAACCAAATCGAAGACGTTGATGCGAATGCATTCCTCAGTACTGGAAAATTAGAAGACGTGTAAGTGAGAACATTTCAAGTCATTTCCGTCCTGAGATTGTAAGTAACGCGAAACTCGGGAACCGTTAAGAGCCTAATGGACGGAATATGTTGCAGAAACTTGGGGAATAATCATTTCAAAGCGTTTCCCTCAACGGGCTTGACTGCTCTCGTCCATTTAAAAGTTGCCAACAATCCGAATCTAAGAGAGTTTCCTGGGCCGGAATCGTACCCCAAGGTACGCACATTAGTGCTATCTTTTGCCTACCATTGCTGTCAGTACACCGCCTACGGCATGGCGAAATCTTCCTCCTTCGAGCCCCCTATTCAGGACAACATTATCTACCCCACAGACAACGAATTCGGATGGACCAACGCTAATTTCGGAACAGATGTCTGGCCAGGGCTAGGTGAGTGCTTTGCTGCTGTCTTCCGGATGGATGCGGCGTTACAAGATTGCGAGATTACCAACGAGGACTTCTTATCGAAATGTTAATTCGCTTTTAGGCAACTTCTCGTCCACGACAGGGTTCGGTGCGGACGACTTTTGGAAAAATTTCGCCGCACCGCTATCAACAGGATCCTCCTCAATGGACGATGATGTGGACGTGACCGTACCTCATAGAGATATCATTTGCAAGCCACTCCCGGGTATGCAACAATTTTAGCGGATTTCTCTTCAAACCGTCTCAACGCTTACTCAGCATGTGGAGAGAGCAAACAATCAATTAATGTTTCTATGTAGGACCATTCTTACCGTGTACTGACCTCTTCGACTGGTGGACGCTTCGCTGTGGTGTGTGGGTCATATTCCTGCTTGCACTCATGGGGAATGGGACAGTCGTTTTTGTATTGATTTTTGCCCGCACGAAGATGGATGTTCCTCGGTTCCTGGTTTGCAATCTTGCGATTGCAGATTTCTTTATGGGAGTTTACTTAGGTATGGCAATATCTTCTAGCGAGGCCCTTCCAACTGGATTCTACCAGTTGATCTGCACCGTTACTGTCACTAACGACCGTAAACGTATTAACGACTGATTTAAGGGCGTGTGAATTTTTAGGTTTTTTAGCGGTCGTGGACGCTGCGACACTGGGAGAGTTTCGCAAGTTTGCCATCTCGTGGCAGTTCTCCAAAGCTTGCCAAATGGCCGGCTTTCTGGGAGTTCTCAGCTCGGAACTCTCTGTCTACACACTCGCGGTCATCACCATGGAGAGGCACTATGCCATCACTCATGCCATGCATCTCAACAAGGTCATTGGACAAATTGATTAGCAATCCGGCCAGAACTACCTAATCACATATAGAGTGCTGAGCTCAACTTAATCAAATAATTTTTGAAATCTTTGTTTTTGCAGAGGTTGTCATTGAGGCACGCAGGATATATCATGCTGCTGGGATGGAGCTTTGCCCTAATAATGGCCACATTACCTCTAGTGGGTGTTTCAGACTACCGGAAGTTCGCCGTCTGCTTGCCGTTTGAGGCAGGAAATGGGCTTAGCATGAGCTATGTGGTCTTTCTCATGTTTGCCAATGGAGTGGCTTTCACTATCCTTATGGGATGTTACCTCAAAATGTATTGCTCTATTCGTGGATCTCAAGCGTGGAACTCTAACGATACGCGCATAGCGAAACGAATGGCACTACTTGTCTTCACTGACCTACTGTGCTGGTTCCCTATCGCTTTCTTCTCACTCACCGCAGTCTTTGGACTTCATCTCATTTCCCTGGAGGAGGCTAAGGTTTTCACCGTGTTTATTTTACCCCTAAACTCCTGCTGTAACCCTTTCCTATACGCCATTCTTACAAAACAATTTAAAAAGGACTGTGTTCTCATCTGCAAGGTGAGCAATCGCGTTTTCTCTTCACATTTCCAATCGATGATTCAATGGTTGGTAACAATAAGGGAACTAAAACTCGGCGTTAAATTTCACAGGCTATCGAAGAGTCCAGAGTTACTAGAGGAATTGGAAGGTGTCGCCATAGCTCAAACTTTAGTAACCGACAAACAGCGCCTAACACAGGGAGCCTTGTGGAGAAATCTTCCAAGGATGGCCAGCCCTGCATTTGCCATTCTGGGTACGTAGCCTTATTCTTTATTTTTTCCCTTAATACTTATTGCCAATTATGCATTTGTCAATAGTCCGTAAGGCTGAGTCGATATGCACACGGGTGTTAATTTTCTGCAGCTTGCACCCAGTCAGTGGGGATGAAAATGGGAACGGGAAGTACAGGTTCATAGCTCCTTCGGAACGGTGGGAAAAGTACGGGAGAGTGGGAAGGTTCTTTTCACGATACGTACTTTGTCAAAACGACAGTAAAGATGATATTAGAAAGGTATGAAAAGAAATACTAAGCTTGGATGTGACATTATGCATTTAAAGTTTCTTATACAAGAAAACTCTGTGTGAATCACACACATTAGGCACGTGACGATTACCGGATGAGAAATGTACGTCGTTTTCTGTACACATCTACTCCGGGAAATTATCCGCCGGAAACCGATAAGCACCACCGTCACCCATCTGTCTCCAGTGACAATTTTAGTTCCTCCAGGTCAGATTCCTGGAGAGGGCATGTAAGAACCATTAGTTGTGTCTAGTTACAGTAATGATATGATAATGTGTTAAATGGGAAAGCGTTTGGTGCCTTTGCTCATTAACTAATAAGCTATTTTTTAGGGCCGGTGTGGCATCCCCCTGAGGCTTCTCGAACCGCGGCGGCGAAATTCATGGGCCGTAACCCGGAAGCCGTCACAAGACTCCAATTTGTCTTCAAGCAGGAACGATTCTTCAGCTACCTCAGCTAGCACTGCCACTTGGAGGTTATCGAGATCGAGCGTCTCAAGCGACGCTGCTAGTCATTGCGGGGGAGGGAAATCGTCAATCAAGAAAAGCATTGCAGCCGCCGCTGCCACTACTCACATGTACGGCAATGTTGCTCGGGCTGTGATTCCTCCTAATGCAGGGCTCGCCCACAAAATAACTCACGTGGGTAAAACCTGCAGTAAAACGGTCATCGAAGAAGGGATGGTTCCGGTCATATCTCCTTCACCAGGGCCGTCCCCGCTCTCACCACTAGTCGGAACCGAAGCTCTCCTCATAGATTTAAGCAATAAAAATGTTGTTCCTGTTGTCAAGTCGTCGGAGAAACATGTCAAAGTAGACGTAGGGAAAAGTAATAGGAAGAAGCATGTAGCCGTGGACAAAACGGCGGATGAGGCCAAAGATCTCATCACTGACGACGAGCAGAGTGCCAAAATTGCAACGAACAGGCCAAGACTTGTTCGACAATCCGCTTTCTTTTCTGACGAAGTTGTTATCGAGCCCGAAGTATGTCCGGTGCACGGTGTACTCATACCCGGCACGTACGACAACGAAGAGGAGGAAGAAGGCGTATCGGATATCGAAGAAGGCAACGAGGAGGACGCCAACGACGGCACCAGTCCCATTCTTCGCACAACCGCTAAAACCCAACAGAATCCCTACGGCATTGCTCTCGTCATCGTACCACGGCGTGTTCGGGCGGGCCAGGAGGCAGATGGTACACTGACAGAAGCCACCCAGGTCACTTCAATACCGTCTGCTACGAGGCAACCCATGCTTCTAGCGAACACCGAAGGAGAGCCTGTTGCGAGAAAACTTTCGGAGCAGCCGATGAAACTGTACTTGGTACCTGCACACGCCCAAACGACGCAAGGTCCCAAATGGAAAAGCATGTCTAGCTGCATGGATGTGGTCCAAGGTGAGACCGTACCTCAACTACATCAGGTCAAGTCTGTCTCTCCCGATAACTCAACCCACGCCGAGTCACAAGCTGACGAAGCAGGACTGCCAAAAGTCGTCTATGAGTCTGATGCTCGCAGAGTCTCGTTCCAGCTACCGTCAACAGCAACTCAAGGTTGTGGCGAAAACACTCCAGTAGTAGTCGATGAAATTACACAAAGCAGTCAAATCCCTGGGGATGATAATATGGTTTAACACGGCCAAATTTCCAAATCAAAAAGCCCTGTGGGGGTGTCGTGTCAATCGTTGATTCGGCTCGTTGTTACCTGCCACTTCTTCATATAATTGTATCCCCTATCATATCAGGAATTAAGTGGTTTCCATGACGATATTTACAACGCCTGCTTGGATTCAACGTTATAATTTTGAATGCAGCACCGCACAAGTGTTAATACCATGGCAATTCTAAAGCAGGCCAGCTTACCAAATCTAATCAGTAACTTGATTGCTGCCACTCCAGTGCCAGTAACTATCGTTACAAACTATGTTCAGTTTAAAAATACTCTGTTATGGAGGAGAGTCACTTAGCACGGTTTTCACTCATACTGCAACTATCTTATAGGATTAATGACTTTTGCTACGTAATTTTCATAAGCTTAAATTCTTACGATGAAACACGGCGATGGAATGTTCGACCTGAGTGGGTGACCTGAAGATACTTATGACATGTGTGAAAAAGTTTTGTATGATAAATTGAGTGTCTTAATCTCGATAGTCTCTCTCACCTGAAGAACTACAATTTCAGTGTCAGCAGTTGTTAAGGTGTAACGTTTGTTTGTCCGTGTCATTACTCCAAAGCTGAAGCATCGCTCTCCACTCGCAATCCAATCAGTATTTTGAAAAAAGGTGGTGCGAAATATGTGTTGCAATTTTCTAAACAATATCACAGTATAGGAATAAAGTAGCATCCCTTGGCTTCTTGATCCCTGCAAAAATAGTGTAGAGAAATCTATGTCCAATTTCCCCCCCCCCCGGACAATACCCTATTATTTCTATGCCTACCTCTATCAACTGAAAAGTTAAACAGTTGTGTCTCGTTTTAACACATAAACTGATGATCGGCCTTCGCAGAGCAAATTACTAACTTGAATTTTGCTGACGTCCCAAAATTAAAGACTCGTTTTGGCTACCTACTACATCAATGTAGTGCTACTAATAGATAAATAATTTTCTCATCTGATCAAGGCCGCCAATGATCAAACTGTTTTTTATAATTCCCTCAAGCAAATAGTGACACCAATGCCAAACCATGTCTCAACTTGTAGGACAACTCGTGCTCCAAAAAAATTAAACTTAAAAAGCTGTTCGGATGGTTGCACATGCGTGTGATATTCAGTAAAAATCATGAATCGTAGCTATTGTAATTGTGAAAAAATTGAGCAACATGTTGAAAATCGCGTTTATATTCCAAAGTACAAATAAAAACGATGCCATAAACCTTACACTATAATTCATCCGAGTCAGTCACAAATGTTTCATAGTGACCAAAACGCCTAAGCAGAACAGAATATATTGAAACTTAAATGAAGCAGAAGTCATAGACGCCATCATTTATGCTTGACAACGTTTAGTGCTTTTCGGTGGCCAATCTAGTTCTGTGTTGAAACAAGCCGACGGATTTAGCATACGATTCGTCGTTAAGATTAGCTACCCTGCTTCAGTCTTTTCGCAATGAACACACAGCAGAGAGCACAAGTCCAAGTCTGTACGCCATTCACGTATATGCATACGTGATTAATGTATACATACGGGAATCCGCGACCGTGCGGGATGCGCATCTCTTACTGCTACTTTTTCTGGCGACTATGTACGCCCATGGGATTAGATTCTCGGTGTTCGCAGATCAACTGGATGTTTCAAAATCGCAAAATAAGTACCATATATAAAAAACGTACTGCGCAGTATATCGTAGGATTTTCGTGTGCACGATATCACAGCACACTCCGTGCAGGATCGAACTGTGCATCTTCAGTTCGTTCAAGTTGAAGTGTAGCTCTCGCTCCATGGCTGTAGATTCGCTTTAAAAGACATGGATCCGTGTCGTCTCCGTGTACTTGGAACATGCGGGAATTACAGCTGAGAGAACTGAAACATGAGCACATGCAACATGCAACGTTCGAATGCGGAAATGCTATAGAGATCATGATTGTGGTGGTAAAGTTTCTTGATCAGCTTTAGTAACTGTAGGTATACTTTCGTCTCCCTCGAAATATACCAGAAGTCTACTTTAGGCTACTGATGATCGCTGAGGTTATGGACGGGGCCCAGCTTTTTATCTGAACATAGAGAACGTGCGCACAGGGTTGTAATACAGTGGGTTTAGTTTTCTTGGAGGACAGTACTATGCATGGGCTGCACTCGCGAGTATTAAAAAGAAACATGCGACTACAGTAGTATAGTGCGACTTGCAGGCTGGCCACCACACACATACACACACAATATGGTCCTATTTTCATGTTTTACTTGAATTGGTGGTTAGAGGAGGACGATCGAAGAATGAGGAGTGTGGGCTCGGTGATTGTTGCCAGTGATCCAATTTTTAATTGTAATTAGTTCAAAGCTGTGTACGGTGACATGAGTGCTAAACTTCGCGTGGTAGGTGTATGAGTTAGCCACTATTTCACTCCAGCAGATTGACTGCTTTATTGTACAGAAACATTGCTTCCTCTTAAGCCTAAAAAAGAGGCACGTCTTTTTGTTGTACAAAAAGCTTTTTGTGAAACAAATTATCTCTCTTCAACTTTGTGAAATAAAATGTGAACCTCAGTTACCCCACTGGTCATTATCGCCCCCTTCTGCTAATGTTGAAACCTTTCAAGCGGTTCTCCCGATTCTGACGCGGATTCCAGTTGTCGACGTGAGATCAAGTACTTTTTCTTTTAATATATTAACTAAACTAGCGACTTTCAGTTCAATTAGGCTTGACACGTGCTTCAAGCATAGGGTAGGTACCAAGTGTGTGCCGTTAAAAAGAAGACAGTGCCGTGCTGATATGTTTCACAGTTCACTTTCAGTCCCTGTCATCCGAGCAAGTTATGCATATGTTCAGCGTATTTAAAAAGTTTGATGATTAAGGGACAATTGTCTACATCATGCACAGTAAATTGAATCTGCTAACAATGGATGACATGATCTGTTACCTTTTTCGGAGTAAGAAAGGAGACTAGCTTCCGTACATTCAGTGCGGCTAACTTGCCATCCTTTTTGGGCTTTGATCGAGTCTTGATTAGAGAGAGTAACAGCACAAACTGAAGTACTTCAGTAAATTAATAGAAAGAAATTATAAGCCGATTCAAATTGTCGCAAATTCTTAAACTAGTGAATTGACTAGGGAAAGCTTGAAGGAGTATTGAGGAAGGTTTATAGAACAGACAATATCATGTTACGTTCTTAGCACGTACTCACAGCAGTATTATTGATTCAGCTTGCAGTGGTTAGTTGTTAAACAAAAGGCCACTCTCCATCGAGTTGGCCAGGGCTTTTAAGTCTGGCTGAAACTACGTATTGTATATATTTTATTCTTCTCTTAAATTTAAAATGAATATCTGTTCACCAAACTGTTTTGGCTTCAGATCGCAGACCTCGGCCTGGCTGAAGCCACTCGACCGATGAAACTTAACTTGTGAGATTGACATAATCTGGAGGATCTCGTGGAAGGAATCGCTACAAAGTGTGTGTACATATTGTGAGAACTTAAAAGTGATAGAACTGAAGAATTTTGTGTTATAATATTTCAGATCAGTTATTTATTCTCGACAGCGCTTCGCTTCTTATTTTTATATTCATTTTCCAGAAATTTGTAGGGCAATTATTCAAAGAAATAGTGAAAACCAGTGATTTACCAATTTTTGTGTTCCTTGCAAAAAATAAGCATGATAACCGTGCTGAATCTGTGATCCGAAGCTGCCGATACAACCTGCAGTACAATGTTGTAGTGGTTAAGCCTGGATTTTATGATCTACGGGTACCAGCTTCTCAAGCTCGCAATATGGATCTGATAAATGAGAGTTGAAAATTCTCGATCAAAGAGTGTCACGCATAGTTCGAATCCATAGTTATTACCAGGGCCTCCGGAACGGGATAAACGCAGGTGCGAGCTTATTAGCATCGACTCAAATTACTAGCAGTGTAAAGACTGTTTTGTTTAGCCTTTAAACGCAGTATTAGTAGCAGTTTTAACCAATTCAATTGTTTTCATGCTTACAGAAAATGGTGGTTAAGGATGAGGTAGTGGAATGGTTTAAGACACTAAGTGGTGCTGGGCGCCTCGATACCATGTGTACTCTACTGGATTTGTGCCTACCATTTGAAATCCGATTTTTGGGAACTGTTATGGAGAATCTGGGCCGAAGGGACTTTCATGAACTGAGTCATGCGTCGCATCGTGCAAATGGTTTTTTATCGACAAGAACAGCAATAATAAGCAAAGCTGCGCTTCGTTCTGCGTTGATGGATTCTCCCGTGCAGCATCCGAACGCTAGTCCTTCTGTTAATACTAACTTCTCTGCTAGTACTCCAGCTGCAGCCCATACATCCAGTAGCTCCCCAGCAACAGGTAAAAGTAAGAGATCATCGAAATAGTTGACATTATCTCCTGATAATCAAGGTTTTGAGGGACGGTACAACTTGCAAAGATTCAAAGTCAACACCTTGATAATCTTCATTTCTAGATGTTCTATCTTATGTATCTAAAAAAAACTCTTGGTCTTGCAGGCGTGGACTCTGTTATTCCTACCAGTCGCCCCAGCTCCGTACCATTGACGGAGACCGTGCACCGGAAATCCACCTTGACATCCAGTTCGAGTCAGCATCAAAATTTGAACGAGAGTCCTTTTTTCACATCAAGAAGTCAAGATGATGCTGGTGTTGAAACTGGATCCAAATCCAGTATAATGCAGAATCCAGTGAATCCACAGGATCTTCAAGATGACAAGATTGAGAAGTCTGTTTTACTGGACGACATCCTGCGTCGAAGATTAACCTTGTATTTAGCGCTATTAACTGCGACAAATCGTGAATGTGCCAATGCATACTATAAAGTTCTGGCAGATATTCAACCACTCCTTGATACAGTGGGTTGGATAGAAAGTTTAAAAGAAGATATGCTGGAGGAAATGGCCTTGCTTTTTACCATAGGAAGTAACCATCCTGCTTTTGCATTTGAGCAGAGGCACTACCTTGGTGAAGTAGCTACCCGATTTATTGCACACCTGGAAGAAGTACAAAATAAGGCAGAAACTCAAAAATTATACGCCGCTCCTTTACCGTTTTTTAGTGTAAGTAAATTTACTTATTCCGTTTATCGTGACATGGATTTTAAGAATGCCAATAATGTGAATGTATTCGCGTTTCAGGGGTACGATAAATTTCCTCATTGCTACATGTACTTTCCGGCTCCCATACAAGCGGTACAGTGGGCAACACCAGCTGGTGCTGGGAACATCTCGGGAAGTGCGAATGGCACGGTGGAAGAGGTCAGGCTGCAAAGCCCGATTACTTACGCTGTTCCCCCAATTGCTCCATTCCCTTTGCTCGTGCATGCACCTCCGAGAAGTCAACTACAGCATCCGCAAGTCCCTCATCAGTACTCGCAAAACGTACCTTTGCAGTCACCAGTAGCACCGCAAAACCAGATAAATATAGGAGCTCAATCGCATTCGTCTCCCCTGGTACCTCATGCTTACCAGCAAAATCCGGCTGTCGGAGCTGCCTCTTCGAGTCATACTCAAATTTATATCCAAAATCCTACTCAGTCATACACTCCCACTATTAACGGTGCAGCACAAATCCCGATTGTTTCACCTATTCACAGTGTAGGATTAGCAGCTTTCAATGGGCTTCAAGCCGCAGGCTCTCAGTTCCAACCGAAGACTTCAAACTTGTCTCAGTCTCAACTATCACCACAACCATCAGTGGTAGGCACTACACGTAATACGACTGTTGCCAGTGGAGCCTATTCAAGTCAGCCGAATAGCGTGGATGGTTATGAGTCTGAGGAATATTATGAAAGCACTGAAGACTCGCCATACGCAAGTCCTCCACAATCTCTGACTCCTAGTCGAAGTCAAAGTCCTACGCCAAGCAATCAACCTGCAGCGAATGCGAACCATAATTTCGCGATTACTCAGCCTGTTGTATCCCACTCGAGCCCGGACCTGAGCAACGCAGCAGTTTATGTGCCACAAGCTATTTTCAACTCACCTTCTCAAAGATCTGTTTGTTCTAATGCTACGTCTATATCGCCACCCCCTCGTACCCAAAGGACTTCCGATAGTCGAAAACTTAGTCAAAATGTCCAAGTTCAGTCTCGGGTATTGCCGAAAAATGCTCAAAACAGTGAAGCAAGTTTACAGTACTGTAGCAATTTAAGTTCCCCGTTCCCAACCGTTCCAGTTTCAAACTCTTCGGCTACATGTGTATCAAAATCTCAGAGTTGCGGTGTTGGTTCTACTAATGTGATTGTCAACGGAGCAGTTAAACCGTCGTCCAATGACCGCCGCACAATAATTAAAACAAATCCTTCGAGTGTAACGAAAATCACTAGCAGCAACTCTATAGCGTCTACTGTGGTCCCAGTCAACTCCGGAACTATTGCATCGGGGGCACCTGCTATGACGATGACGTCGTCAAATTGTACAATTTCTGGTCCTAATCTAGTAGCTACATCTGCAAACAGCGGTCAGCGAGATTCGATGCGGCGACAAAATGCTTCTAATAGGAGGCAACCTCCGAATTCTACTCAAAATTCAATGCAACAAATGCATCACACAGTTAGTTCGCAGCAAAATATATTTAGCGTACATCCCCACAAGTCCACAACCATACAGCAGACACCAATTATGGGCCAACCATTCGGAATGTTCTCAGTCCCTTCAGTTTCCTCCCAACTCCCATTTGTTTCCCATCCGTCTTTAGTGCAAAAAGGAAATATGCCGAATTTTGTCGGAATGTCGTCACATGGAAACTTGGGAAAGACCACTACATCACAAGCTAGTCTTAACGGTGGTAAAATAATTGCTAGTAATGAGACCGCGACTCCTGCGAGCAACTTAACTAACAGTACAAGTTTACACAATGGCATTAAGCCATCAGCTATTGAATTTACGTCACCTGTGAATGTGCCTACCGATATTGCTTCCAATCCGTTGTTACATGCAACATCTTGTGTCCAACTGCCTGCAACCTCACACCATATGCCCAGCAATCCGACACGGAGTAATAACGGGCTTGTGTTAGAAGTGAAGTCAGGAGGTAAATATTCGCATAAGAAAATACAGTGTAACAGCATGCTGTAAGATGTACGTTTTAATAACATTTTGACTTTGTTCATGTTCTTAGGTCCTGAGTTTCGAATTGATCCATCTACCCCCAGTTTTGGTGATGTAGAAGGCATTGTCGGTAACATGAACCGTCCACAGTTGTCCTGCTACAACTGTGGCTCCCAGAGCCACTTGGGACCTGATTGCAATGAGAAAACGATGGAAGAAATGACAAAAAGTATACCTATTTCATAGCCTGTTGAATTGATCAGATATGTACCATCACTGCGGAATCACAGACTAATTTGTTTCTTTTGTAGATATTTATAGAATAAACTTTCAACCGGACACTCCAGAAGCAAAAGAAAAAGAATGAAGAGGACAGCCGATATTTGATCTTGGAAGCAGTTGGGGAGAACTTACTAACTACTTAATTGCTCTTGTTTATTATTTTAGTTACTACTTTGCCATTATAGATGGAGTGATTTGCGCCGTGCTGACAATGAAAGTGCAGCTTTCTAGCAGGATGCGCTCAGTCGTTTAAATAGTGCCAAAACTGCTTTTAAGTTGTAGTTAATAGTTCTTGCTCGGTACGTATTTACGTATTTAAATGTGTTTCTTTCTACTTCAAGTTATCTCGCTGTTTTAAGTTAATCTTGCTTAGTGTTGTTTCACGTTCAATATTAATCCGTGCATTTTTAACAGTAAGGCAGTGCATGGCCTCAATCGAGGATGTATGCTAAGACGATGGATGCTGCTCGAATTTTTGGTTTTTGAAAAGCATGTGTTATTTTGACTTTGTTAAAGCGTAACTTCCCGTATCCTCTGTGCTAATGAAGGGTGTAATGAGTAGTAATCGTTCAAGTATCGCATAATGGATGATGTGATCATTATATAAATGCCATTTTTATATGTTGATCATGAAGAAGAGTGCATCCCTGGTGAGACTTTGATATTTTCAATATTTTGTTGATCAGATACAGAGTTGGTTACAAGACTTGAACGTGAATTGGTTACATATTTAAAATCTGCTCGTAAAAGTACTGAGAGCAGTTCTGGAACTGTGTAATGTCGAGCAGTTAACTTGTATCTCGCCTAAATTTTAGTCTGTAGACTGGTAGTGTAATTTTGTATAAACCTTAATCGATAACTCATTTGCGTGATTGAAGAATGAGGCAGTAGACAGTAGAAATGCTAGGGATACGAGCAGCAAACATATGCTAGAAATGACCGTGATTCTACTACTGTTAAACGATACGACATCACATGAATGGGGAAGTATATAACGATAAGAATCAAAAGTCAGATCGTTGTAGTCGCATTTGAATCAAAGTTTTATACCTCCCTTGTTATTTTTCCATTGTATGTAAATTCAGGAGACGAGGCAGTTATCGATATGATATTGTTCAGCTTTCTGTAACCTTCATTTTTGTAACTAATCATAATCATTGTATGAAGATGTAAGCCTTACGTTAACGATGTTCACATTCTTGGAATATTTTTCGTATTCTCTGACAGCGAAACTAATATTTGTATAATCGGGAAAATTTAGTAACGCATGCAGAGAATAAACTGTTTATCTTCGACGCGATGCCGCAAAAAGAAATTATCCACATGATTACATGATTGTCAATATTGTACCAGTAAGCACCAATTTTATCTGTAAACGTCTCAATGGCATTATCTGCAACTTTCGAGAGCAGGCAGGCGTAACGATCATTATACAGTTTATTTTTCATGGTAAGTACCCGTCCTCCACAGCACAGTTAAATCTGTTACGAAAATGTTATTCGCAATACCCTTGAATGTTCTCTGTCATTTGATGACATTCAAGTGAGAGCGATAAAAAACTTGGCATCACATTTAAAGTTTTACAGTAATAGAAGCATAAAATTTGCGATCTCAGGAAGTTCTCCTAATGCAGTACGGTGTGGTGCTCTCTCGGGCAGCTGGAGTTAGTGGATGTCGAAAATTCACCTGGCCAATTACCTGGACCTGCATGCAGTCCTGACTCTGGATTTTGCGACAGTAATAGTTATTGCAAAAAGCTTGTATTCTATCAAGCGCCTCTTCCATTATCTCCATCGGCGTCGTCAGGATAATACGGAAAAATCCCGGGTACTCAAAACACTGAATAGAAGGTAAAGAAATTTGAAGAGGATGTACATTAAACATATGAGCCAATGAAATAAAACCTGCGCCTACAAGCTTACTTTCCCAGGCAGACAAAAAACCGACTCCTCACAAACCATACGTTCGACGAAATGAAACTCGGTCTCGAAGTCAGGGTAACAGTCCATATCAATTCCAATCTGTTCAAGTATTATAGAAAATTAGATGGTATTGCATAATTCGTAGCTAATCAACTTCACTTGCAACATAACTATCTTTCTGCTCTCACCATCATGTACATCGCACCTCTGGGTTTTATTGGTCGAAGTCCAGGAATTTTAGACAAGCGCTCGAATGCTAATTCCGCATTTTGCTGCAACAAAACGAAAGTAGCTTTAGAAAAACAGCACTTAAGGCTTTCTTTTCTCAATTTGCAAATTTCTTGCTTTCGTCAGCCTACCTGAACTTGGTCAATTGTTTCGTCAAAAAAAGATGCTGGTGTGTTGCGGAGAATTGCTGGTAACGCCCCCTGTACTAGGGTGTTGCTTCCGATAATTCTCTGGCTCAAGCTCTGCAAGCCACTTCGAACCTGGAAGTTCGAACCACAGAAAGGCTAAATAAATGAGCTGAGTTCGAATGTCTAAAGCTAGGGGATAAGAACTCTCACTGATGCTCGATCTGAACTATTTCATTAGTTCACTTTTAGTTCTATTCAACTATTATTCCGTTCCTCTTATGACCATTACCTCTTTTTTAAAGGCGTTGTGACGGTCATGAATCAAAATCCAACCCATCCTCCAGCCCGGTACAAGAAATCTTTTCGTAAGACCGCTGCACGTCAAAATCGGCACGTCACGACTGAGCTGTGCTATGGGCACATAGCTTTCCCCTTTGAATACCTGTACGAATAAGTTAGGTTTTCATGATAAGCTTAATCCTTAGTTTAAGTGCTAGTGCACGCTGGAACAAAATTTAGCACTGAAGTTAACCTATCTGCTCACAAATCAACATATTTGCACTGTGGCTTTTCTTTTTTCTCGTCCCAGTACCATACCTAGCTTGAGGGAATGTGCCCCATAATCAGGAGTGTGAGGGAAGAACTCATTCGCGAAAAGGGAATACAAATACGTTAAGGTGAAATAGTTAAGGGGTTTAGGTTAAAGCATTGCTTACAAAGTAATCATAGATCTCATCTGCGATTATAGGTAACTGATATTTTTCAGCCAAGGCAAGGATGTCCAGAAGATGCTCCTTGGAATACACGGAACCGCACGGATTACTAGGATTGTTTACTAAGATGGCAGCCGTATTTGAATCAATCAAAGATTCCATGTGCTTTAAATCCACTTCCCAGTCCTTCTCTGGCTGGAAATTACAAAAGGCAATTATTACTGAAGCTTGTAACTGTAACATTCATCGACACCATCACGCATGAAGAAGGGGTTCCACAGTATCCTTCTTTTGACGTACCAACAAGTTATAGTACTTTGCTTCAATCCCGACCGTAGCTCCCAAAGTGCGATAAATCCCAAACCCCGGGCGAGGGACCAGTATATTTTGTCCGCGAGAAGCCAGGCCCAAAATGCACATGTCCAAGGCACTACTGCAGCCGCTGCACAAAATGACGTCCTAAATATTGTCCGTCAAAGAGCGATAGAGCAAAGGACTAACCAAGGCTAATGACACGGCAAAAAATGAGGCACGTTCAGAATCTTCTTGAACTTGGCATGTAATGAGTAACTTCCTCACCTGAGCCGTTAAAGGGGCTTCTGCGCAGTTATAGTACTGCGCAACTGCCTCACGAGCTGCCGCATACCCCGTCGTCGGTGCGTAACCATTAAACTTCATTGCATTCAGGCTTTCTTGCACAGCATCTATGATTGCCGGATGAGGTTTTAAGTTCCCGTAGGTCGTGGGGTCACCTGGAATTCCACACAAGTGAATTACATTCCGAAGGTACATTTCCTGCACCACCTACTGTGGATGCCATCTTGAGCTTGCGGTAAGACGAGCACCAGTCTTGTTGCTAAGCCGAAGGCTAATGTTCTGAAAGGTCTTGGTTTGCTCTAGCAGCATGATCTGGGCTTTTCTGGATAATTCTTCCATAGTTACAACAGTTTGAGTGAACTCGTGGAACAGGTTATGATTATGATTCCGTCACTGATTATTATGCGAAATGGTGGCAGAGGAAAAGAGGCAGGTCAATAGAATTTGCATTCTCATCATCCAACATCTTTCGTCGTGAGCTTCACTTTTACGCAGTTACAGCACCCAACTTTGCGAGCTATTTTGCACCTATATACTTCCATTGAGGTTGATCCGCATCAAAATCGGTTTGTTGAAACTACATACGAGTAAGTTGTCTGGAGTGGCAATGCTTTACAAGGGTAAACAAGCTGTGGCAACGGAACATCTTTCACCTAAAATGTACATTTTCCGTTCTCTGGGGGTCTGTTTACCTGTTCATCATCCCATTGCTACGCTAACCCGATATTCGATATTAAATTCCTAACCGATTGACCTTATGACGTGCGCATCATCTGTATTCTGACAACAACTGCTTTTAACAACGTGCATCAAGCCCTTTTCTCGCACAGCAATCCCTCATCAGAGAGGTAGGTACAGCTGACAGGCGGAGTTCCAGTACAGTGTCCAGTGGACTCGTCCTTGTGTAACTCTCAAATGCCAACTTGGAATCAAGTTTTTTGAAGAGGAAAAATCTGGATTTAAATTTAAAAGCAAGATTGCCTTGTCTCCTTTACTAATTTGCTATGACCAATGGAGTTTTTGTAATCTGTTTTGGAGACGCAAGCTGAATGGAAATGGCTGCTCACGCTCCTACAGGTATTTATCAGCCAGTTCTGCCGAATCCCAGTATAACAATTAAATCAGCTGCCTGCTCTCTGAGCAACATGTTGTGCAAGGAGATCGGTATCATGAGATGCCACAATATGTTTCGCACGGTGCTCAGTAAAAACGTTTTTGTATGGCATGATGCCTGTCTAGAANGAGATCGGTATCATGAGATTCCACAATATGTTTCGCACGGTGCTCAGTAAAAACGTTTTCGTATGGCATGATGCCTGTCTAGAAAACGGAAGCTGAATGGTTGATGCAATACCTTTAACCAAACCAATTCATTCCTCTAACTTCTATAGTTGTGCTGCTACAAATGCATGATATCTATAATTAAGGTAAACGGACATCGAAACATGCAAGCTACTAGATTGCACACTCGAGCTGAAAAACGTTATTTGTTTTAAAAAACCGGAAAAAAATCACACGAGCATTACCTATGGATAGGGCTATTAACTGCTTTTCAGGATGAGGCTCGATCCTCATCGTGTCCAAGATGGCTCGAAATCGGATTGAACGTGTTTTTAGCAAACTCTGAAGCACTGATGGACGGGTAAGGAAGGAACTTGGTGCCGTGAGCAGGGCACGGAGTTCCGTTGCCCATTCCGTCCAACATGGCTCCCTTGGCCGTAACTTGAGACTGAAAAATCAAAGCGAATTCCATTTTTAAAAAGTCAATCCTTGCCTCATGTCTCGTACTGTGTCCTTCAAGCACAAGGAAGGCGTTTTTCCAACTGGTCACAAGCATAAGTACAATGCAAAGAATGCGTAAGCATTGGTGGAGGTTTTGGCAAAAATTAAGGAAAGGAAGCAATAACATGTTGTGTTGGTGTAAGCTGAGAAAGGATGAGAAAGCCATCCTCAAACCTTGGATAGCTTCTACAAACATTACGTAACATAACATCAAAGTCCGAAGGCTCATAACTTTCGCCACTGGTTACGCAAGAAATCGTTACATGGTATTCTATCAAGTGTTTCAAGTTCAAATCATAGGGACGAGAGGAAGCTGTCCTCCTTTTCCGGTCTGGCACCGGAACATGAATCGAGATACTTACCTAGGACAAGTGCGGACTACACGCGAAAGAAAATTCCTCCCTCTCAGCTCTCTTCTCGCATGCACGTGCAAATGTTGGAGCCAAAAAGTTTGGGAACGCCTGTACAAGCTTTCTTCTTTTCCCCTACTAGGTCACACGATGTTCAGATTCCAGAAACTATTCTCAGACGAGTGGACGTAAATACACGGATCGGAGGGGTGGCTAAACAGATTAACTAACTGAGTCACTGACCAGAAGCACTGACTTGGTCGTGTTTTTCAATCACCAATGTTGTTACCGTCTATTGTTTACTGATACTGGGACAGTTGCCTTGCACGCATAATGTTTGGCATGCTACCAATATCTAATTCCTGCTCGGGGAAGCACGGGACACATACGCGGTTGAGCACGCAGACGAGCACGCTTCAAAGTCAAAGTCTTTCCCGCATACTCTGTTAGGCAAAATATTACGGTACAAGATCGGATTAATGTGCGATTTCCTTTGAATTGTGAGCACCAGTATTTTCGTGAAAGCTATCAAACGTTCCAGTCAGTTGCGACAGTCCGGGCACTCAACACCTTAGACAAACTTCCAACTACTAAGTTTCGTATTGCGAAAGTTCGAAAACGTTTTGAGGAGCAATCAGGTTCCAGCTTCAACAATAGCATATGATCAGGTCCACTGATCTCTTCACCGAGGAAAACACAAGGATGGTCAAGTATCAATTAGTGCGCAACAGGTACAGGCATTACTGGCGAGGAGGTACTTCTGGACCTTGACTCCGTTCTTCTGATTCAAGCGCTGATGGGGTGTGGAAGTGTGATGGATCAGTAATTGCCTGGTATAAATTTAGATCAAAGGCCCTCAATGAGCCTGATGAGAGGGACTTTATTTACACGGCATTAGAAGAGGTACAGCGATTGATAACTGGTGAGAGAGGAGATCCTGAGTTGATTGCTTGCAGGTAGCTGGCTCGTATACTGATTGTTTTTGTAGTTAGCGTGGCCAGTTAACGATGATGGGATGGGTTTTGGGGGTGACATACATGTGATTTTGAGTATCCTCTACCAGTTTTTACATTTGCTTAAGGTAAGGAATTCACTGATTGGCTCACAAGGTAGGACGACCGGGG